>JAUMHB010042834.1:0-18201 GCA_032359685.1 Pittosporum tobira
ATAATATTTGTATTTTCGCCTATATCACTTATGATTTGTGTATTTGTAAGACATGGATTTAATAATAAATTGGCAACTCAAGTCGGGGTGTGGATGCCCAGATTTGGGGGTGTCACATTTTATCGTTTCAGACTTTAGTTGTGAACCACTATAGTCTAATAAAATTTATAAGTCATTTTTTTATTGAAGCAAGAGACCCACCCATAACGCATAGGCTTAGCTTAATTTGCAATGAATCATGTCCCTTTTTATATTCTAGTTCAAAAGAATCGTATCTTCGTAGTACAAAGGAAAAATTGTTTAGATAAAATTTATACTTGAATATTTTTACTAGACTTGCAAAAGATCCATTCATAATGCGTAGGGCCAACATAACTTGTAAAAACTAACAACAAAATATTTAATCAAATTACTCATTGAATGTTTTACTAAACTGCAAGAATCCTTTTTTTTTTCAAAAGAAACATATCCTTTTAGAACAAAGACAATGTTTATCTTAATCAAATTTATCATGACTAAAGTACATTTTGCACTCCAAAATTTTCGCTCGGGATAGATAACACCTTATAATTTAAAAAGTTTCATTTTACTACCTATACTTTCAAAAATGTGTCATTTTGCACCCTAGAGTCAGTTTTCAGTCATAATTGACATGTTGACAAGGTATCATTGTCACACTAGGCATGACAAACAGGCCGAGCCAAAAAGGCCCCTTTTTTTGGCCCAGATATGTAAGTCCAAGCCTAGCCCAGGGTGGGCTAGGCGGGCCCCCCAGGGCTTTTATTTTTTTTGGTGCACTTGAAAAACATGAATTAACAAAATAAGAGAAACTAATATTGTAGTTGATTTTCTAAATATCATTTTGAAGTAAATTATGAGGTAAAAATTAGTTCATCTTCATTTTGAAGTGTTTGTGATTCATAATTGAGTAGTAGTATTTTTGGTCTAAGTTGACATTCTTATTGATTGTTAATTTGTTCAGAGTTCTTGAAGGCAAAGTGTTTAATGAATTGTGAAGTTGCCTTAATTCTTAACCGCAAGTATGAGTAGCTTCAGCAGATGTTAGAGGACCCAATGAATCAAATGTCTAAGTGAGTATTAAAGATATCCTTCCATTTTTCAGGGTATTCAGAATGTTTTTTTTGTCTTTATCTTTTTTCATTTCTTGTAAAATATTTCGAACATTGCATCAACAGTTTTATCTTAACAGACATTCAGAATCCTAAGCCAGTATCAGTTGGCAAAATTTGAGGTACTATATACCAAGTCACTTTGTGAAATAAGACATTATATGGAATCTTTAGTTATTTACACACTATTCTATAAGTGTATAAATAGGAAGGTACTATTTGCCCTTAATTACTTATAGAAAATTAACCTTACAATTTCATACATCTTAGTAATAAACTCAAAAAATCACACATCGAATATATAAAATCAATTAAAAATAATAATTCATATAAACGGGCGAGTTAGACACCCACGGGCCAGGCTTGTTTTGGGCAGGCTAAAATTGGGTCGAATAAAAAAAGGCCCTTTTTTTGGCCCAAAACGTAAGCCCAGAGCCCACCCATTTTGTGGGTGGGCGGATCGAGATTTGGGCCAATTTTGCTAGGTCTAGTCATAACAATCATAAAACTGAAATTATTTGACTAAAATTATTGTCACCTTAGACTTTTTTATACGGGGACATATAACACATCAAACTTCAAAAAAGTCGTAGTACTATTTGTCTCCAAGCGAAAAATCTGGGGGGTAAAATCTACTTTACTTTAATAATTTCAGTTTTATGATTGATGTTATGACACCCCATATTTTCAAAATAAAAGATTATGAAAGCATTTATTTTTGTGGGTGGAGAATGATGCTATTTTAGTAAGTTACAATTTTATTTGAGTGCTAGAATTAAGAATCAATTATTGTCGGTATGCTACTTTAGAATTTTAATTAATGAATATATGAATGTAATTATTGGATTAAGCAAAATTAAAATTTTGCATGCAAAGAGAGGAAATAAAGATGGCCATTTTGTAATGTTTGCTAAGTTGCATGGGGTGGTTATTAAGGTTGCTACTTGGCTTAATTAATTTATACTCATCTCATCCTCTTAAATATTTAAGTTATTAGCACCCCATCCCACACCTTCAAGATCCGGCCAAGGAGGGAGTAATATAGCAATTTATTGCTTTTAATATGAGATTAAGAAGAGGAATAATGAAAGAAAATAAGAGCGGCCACCTCATTCCCTATTTATTTGGCAATTAAAGGAGACACATGGGCACTTATGTGTTTTAATTTTCCACCATTAAAGTGGCCAAACTAACACCACAACGCACATATGAAACTCACGTATGGGGAGGGAGTATAGGTTGTTTTCATTTCTTCATTTCAAAGTTAAGAGAGTTAGAGAGAGAAAAAGATCCAAGAGCAAGAAAAATGTCAAAACCTTAGTCAAAATAAATCTTAAAAATCCTAGAAAAATTCTATGCTTACCATCATGCTAAGTGAAGCCTTAGTTGAAGTAAATTGGGTGATCAAAAGCAAGGGAAGCAAGAGGATCAAAGAAGGAGGATGCAAGAGAGGCATGGTACTACTTGGGAAGCTAAATGTATAAGCCTTAAACTAGCTTGTGATTTGTATAGTTATGCTAATACTTATGATGAGGGTTAATTAAAAAGCATTTTTATGTAGTTAAGGGTTATAGTAGTTCATGTTACTGATTGGCTATATTGAGGAGGATGGGAGCCTCATGCTTGAGGTTATTGGATTTTGTTGATGTTGTGAGAATTGCCAAGAAGAAGAAATTGAATATGACAAGAAAATAATGGATTAGGATGCCTGTTTAGTGTTAAAGATGGTATGATTATGCTTAAGAATTCATATGAGGGCTTAGGAAGAGACTAAAGGAAGTTATGAAAGTTTTTACAAAAATTACAAATCTGAACTTTTGGTTCTGCAGCCCCAATCCGAAAATTATAGAAAAATATGAATATATCCAATGAACTCCAAAAATTTTTCTAGAGGTACTTTAACATGTTTAGATAATGTCCAAAACTTTTCGTAAATTTTAGAGTTCGTTTGGTATTTTAATAAATTATTGGAAAGGAATTGTTGTAACCATATACAGAAACAAAGGAACTAGAACTTTGTTCTGATTTTAAAAAACTATAATGTTTTCATTATAAATCCAAATTGAATGATTCTAGATCCTAAATGCAGTTACTGAAGTCTAGTTTATGAGAAGTTAGAGTATGATAATACAAGAGTTTTATAGAATAAGTTATACCTATTTGAGTCCAGAGGGTACATAACTAAAAATACTAGAAATTGGCCCAACTTTGAGAAATGATATCTCCTTCATAGTAACTCAAAATTTGGTGATTCTTAAGCTCATGTGAAGCTCTGAAAGTGAAAAATTTGGTCATGATAGATAAAGTACTGAGAGGCTTTTGTAGTATGAGTCGAACGTATATAAGTTTAATAAACTTTTTGGACTCGAAATAAGATATTAGGAGGTTAAAGACATCAAATGGAATCAAAAGTTATGGGAATTGGTAAGGCTACTAACGTAAGGTTATTTATTTTTATAGGAAGTTATTTAAAAGTTGAAAGAAGTGTAAAAGCTAGTAAAGGTATTCCTGTAAAGTAGGTTAAAGTACAGCACAAACAAATACATCCACTCGTCATTTTTCCCGTATCGTTATTGTTTCCTTGTACGTGGTATGGTTTGTCATGAATGCATGAGTTTATGTTCCTTGTGCATATGAGATTGTATGTGGTTTTGAATGCTTGTTTCAAGTATTTTGAAAAATATTGGTTTATGCATGCTTGTGAAAGAACAAATTGATAGTAAACAATGAGAAGGCTTCAGTCTATAAAATATATTGGATGAATGAGAGGGGTTCAGTCTATAAAATAGATTTAGCAAATGAGAAACGAAACGTAAAATGAGGAATGCAACATAAAATGTGAAACTAAACATAAAATGAGAAATTGAAGATTAAATGCTTTGTATTTGTTTCCAAGAAATGATTTTATTTTGAAAAGTTTTGAAAATATTTTGATTATGAATATTATGTTTAGTGTTAAGAGGGATGTGCTTAATAGGTATTATTCGCTCACTCTTGCTATATTTAAATATTTTCAGACAAATTAGATAATCTGGAAACGCGTAAGGGATTTTGGACAAGAGGCATAGTTGGTGATTTGTCTAGCCCAAGGAAGAGAATTGAAGTGAGTTTGATCATCAAGTGTTGTAAATAATTAATTATATAATTTGTATTCGTTTTCGTTTTCGCTGCATCGCAATGAAAACATGGATGATTTGTACGCCCTGGAAGAGATTATTTATGGAAAATGATTGATTTTATTGTGTAAGGAATTAAGAAAATGTATTTGATAACCGGTTCTCCATAATTAGTAGTTGGACGAGAGACTTGGGTGTCACAATTGTGACGATAATACTCTTGTCAAACAGACCACTTATGACTGAAAAATGGAATATAGGGTATAAAATAATATATTTTTAAAAATATAAGTAGCGAAATAAAAATTTTTTAAAATTTAAAATGCTATCTATATCCGAACGAGAAGTATATTGTGCAAAATGTACTTTAGTTAGTTTATCATTGGATTTACTCATTAAAATTACATGAGAACCCACTCATGGCACATCAGGAGCCTAATTTGTGAAATAATACCTACATAGAACTTAAATATATATTAAATCAAATTTATGATTTAATTTCTTACTCAAATGGCAAAGAATCATATATTCTTTTTTTTTTTCAAAAGAAACATATCCTTGTTGAACAAAGAAAAAAAATTACTCCATCCGTCTCAAAAAAATGAGTAAAATGTGAAAAGTACGCAAATAAAAAAAATTAACTTTTTAAGAGAAAATATATTTTTTTGATAAAATTATACTTGCAAATGTATTTTATAATAATAGAGAGAGAAAAAAGAGATTTGATCTGACATAAAATGAGAATAAAAAAATAATTATAAATTAAAAATAATAAATTAAGTTATTCTTTTTAAATAATAAAAATATAACTCATTTTTTTT
Source organism: Pittosporum tobira (assembly GCA_032359685.1). NCBI lineage: Eukaryota > Viridiplantae > Streptophyta > Magnoliopsida > Apiales > Pittosporaceae > Pittosporum > Pittosporum tobira. Next base: position 5,068 of record JAUMHB010042834.1, read on the forward strand.
TAAGACAGTGAGAGCATTTAATTAAATTTATAATTGATTTTTTTTATTAAAATTGCAAGAGACCCACTCGTAGAACGTGTTCCAATCTAATTTGTGCAAATAAAAATAAAAAGGCCCACCTTGGGCTCTACCTCTTTTCTTCGAGTGGACGTGGGGTCTACCTTGCTTATGGAAATAACACAACCGTCTCTACCTTCGTAGGTCCTAACACAAGCACTCAAGGGGCTTCGCCGTCACACTAGCGCTGCCATTAAAATGGAGTCATCAGCTGTGTCTTCTTCTTCAATTATCAGCTTTCTGTCCAAAAGCCCATTAACTACTACATTTTCCACCTCTTCATTCTCTTTGCAGTCCCACCGTTCAGTAAGCCCATTAACCTGCGCGGCCCAAATGAGTAATCAGAAGCTTTCCACCACCACCGCCGCCGCTAGCAAGGAGAAAGAGGGGAAGCTATGGGGAGGAAGGTTCGAAGAGGGAGTGACGGACGCCGTGGAGGGATTCACGGAGTCGATCTCCTTCGACAAGGCTCTCTATAAGCATGACATCATGGGTAGTCGCGCTCATGCCTCCATGCTCGCCCACCAGGTCTTTCTCTCCTCTCTATTTGGATCGGGTCGGGTCGGGTGTTATTTTTTGTACTTCATTTTCACAAAAACAGTGACCTTTCCATCTTTAAATGAGAAACTGGTGTATCCACCCTAAGTGAATGTCAAGTTTGTATCCTTTAAAAGTAGAATTAATTGGTAAAAATATCAATTCTAATTCGATATTCTCAAAGCATGCCACCATTATTAAATTAACAAAATGTATTATATATATGAATTTTTTTTTGTGTGTGTGTAGAGTGTAGAGATAGTGATAAATAAGTTGGGCATTTTGAAATGTTTTAGTCTTAGTTCTCCAAAGGCTTTTGTTTGTTTAACAAAAACAGTGCACAATTGTTTGTATCGGTTAAAAAGTGAAACCTTAGTGGAAATATCATTTTTTATGGTAGAAATATCAATTATGATACAATGTCTGCATAGCATGCCATCAATATCAATCTAACAAAATATATTATGATTCTTTTTAAATGAACCTCTTTTTATAGAATGGAGTTGGTGATAATAAGCATATTTTGAAATGTTCTAGAGCTCTTATTTTGAAGGATTTTGTTTCATTAACAAAAACAGTGTACAATTGTTTATTCCACAATAAAGGCCACATTTTAATGAGAAACTGATATTTTCACCTATAGGTATTACATTTGAAGTTCATGTGACAAGTTTGAATTGCTTAAAAAATGGAATCTACTCGTGAAAATATCAGTTCCAAGCCAATGTGCTCAAAGCATGCCACCAGTATTATATTAACAAAATGTATTATAAAATTTATTTTTTTTGTGGAATGGAGGCGGTAGTGATAATAAGCTGGGTATTTTTAAATGTTTTAGAGCCCTAATTTTTTGAAGGATATATTTTTTTTTCTTTAAAAAAAAGTGCAGAATTGTTTGTTGCGTAATAAAGGTCAAAACATGCCGCCATGATATATTTAACAGCATGGAAGGAAAATGTATTGCAAATTTTTTAAATGAGACTCTTTTTATAGGACAGGGGTAATAATAATAAGTTCGGTATTGAAATGAGCCCTAATTTTCTGGGCTTTTGTTTCTTTAACTAAGTATGAGCTTCATCCTTGGTATTCTGTTTTCTTGATTCAAAAATAAATTGAACAAAATCAAGAGGGGATTTTTCTACTTTAAAGTTATTTCAAAATTGGAAATTTTGTGAGATAATGGGATTATATATATATATATATATATATATATGTTGCTTTTCCAAAATTTTCTCAGCAACCAAGCAGAACATGAATTCCAAAAAAAATAAAAAAATAAAAAATTTATTGATATATTTTTTTATCTAATTATTATTAGTACTACTTCCATCCCATAGAAAGAGTTCCATTTTGTAAAATTTGCAAACTTTTAAGGATATATTTTTGATCCATATTTACCTGAAGATATAATGAGTGTTTAGTTTAGTAGTAGTGAGATTGTGATGTTAAACTTGAGGAATTGTCATTCCAAACAATAATGAAAAGACATGAGTCTTTTTGTGGAGCAATTTATTATTTTCTTGCAAATAAACATTTTTGTGGAACAGATGGAGTAATTGGGAGTGTTAGTGTGAATAGTATCTTTGGACTGGGATGTACACAAAGTATGAATTCCAAACCTCTTTTAATTCTGTTATATTAGGAAGAAGTTTTTGTTTTTCTAACTTTTGGTGTAATAGAACTTTTTTCTTAATTAACTTTGCTAAGTTTTCCTCCACAACTAATGGTCTTTGCATTTAAATATGTTTGAATGCTTGTGTTGTAGGGATTAATGAGTGACAGTGATAGAGACATTATTCTCGGAGGCCTTAATGAAATAGAAAACCAAATTGAAAAGGGTGATTTTAAATGGAGAACTGATAGAGAAGACGTGCACATGAACATTGAAGCAGCTCTTACTGATTTGGTTGGTGAGCCAGCCAAGAAGCTTCATACAGCAAGGAGCCGAAATGATCAAGTTTCAACTGACTTTCGCCTGTGGTGTCGTGATGCTATAGATTCAATTGTTGCTCGGATCAAGTATCTTCAGGTTGTATACTTTACATTCTGTCTATTATGGCCGTTAGTTTTCAAAAATTAGTTTAAGCAGTTAAGTATTAAATCAATTGCATTGGATTGAAACTGTTTGTTTTCTTGGATTTAGGGTGACTAGGTAGCTGTTGAATGTTGATTAATTTTTCCGCGACAATTGTGATAATAAAAAGAATCCTTGCATACTCATGGCTTTGAAATGTAATCTTTTTACTAATTTGGTTGTATTGAATATAACTAATCTAAACTATCATACTCCATCAGTTCCACAAAATGAATCTCATTTCTCAAAACATTTTGTTCCTCAAGAAGAGTTCTGTTTTCAGTGTTATGGTAGTATAAAATGACATGATGTCCTTAAGTTAACGTCACAATTTCATGAATGAGACTCATTTTGTGGAATGGAGGGAGTAATAAGCAATCTCTCTGAGACAGTCTTATGTGATCACTTGCATGTATATCATTGTATACTTCTTGCTGATTACTGATATTAGACCTGTAATCTGTAGGTCTCATTGGTGAACCTGGCTAAGAAGAATGAAGGCCTGATTGTTCCCGGCTATACCCATTTACAGAGGGCGCAGCCTGTTCTACTTCAACATCTCCTGTTAGCTTATGTCGAGCAGGTTTGAATTAATTCATTGATGAAATAACCTAATTTATGGTTTTATCTTTTGTTTGTGTTTTTGCTATCGATGCACTTAGCGTTAGCGGTATCCTCTGCTCTCATGTAGTAGTGTGAAATGAGGCAAGCTTTCATGAACAAGCTTGATTTGGCTCGTATAAAGCTTGAGCTTGACAACCTCAGCTCATTAAGGCTCGCAAATATCAAATATTTCAAATTGTTCGCAAATAAGCTCGGCTTATTTAAAGTTCATTTAGTTAAACAAGCCAAACTAAAAATAAATAAATAAATTAAAAAATAAAATAAAAAACCTCATTTACTTTAGTGAGCCGTTCATTCACTCCTTCTCTCATGTTTATAATAAGAGAGGTGGAGTTGTAACCACATAAATCCTGGAGGCATGCTTAGCTGAGATTTTGTTGCAGAGCTTCCTAACCCAATGCTTTTCTTTTGATAAACCTTTCTAATTTGTGACACGTGAAGTAATGTACTATATGTGTGTTTGGTATGTGTTACAATCAGTTTCCCAAAGGGAATAATTGAAACATGACAAAGTTTTAATTTTTGACTGTTTGTTACCTCTACATCTTTATAAACTATAAAGTAAGAACCTGCTGTCTTGGCAGAAAGGCCTAATTTGAGGAAGCTCTTATATGCCAATAGCTGTTGAAGGGAAAGCCCTAATTAATATATCAGAAAGGCCAATAAAAGATCTGATGGAATTATTATTTTTTTTTTTGGGTAATCACCTACCAAATTCCTCTCCTCCCTTCACAAGTGGACAGTGTACGAAAATAAATCACCAAAGCTTCCAACATGATTAATTAGATTTAGAAATCATTGTTGATTTTTTATGGTTAGTTTGCCCTCTTAAGAATCCTTGTGCCATCTGAATTTGTTTATTTATTTATAATAAATGACATCTGAAATCTATAATTCTATCTATACTCCATAATTTTTTTCTTCTTTCGTGGTTATATGATTGTATCATTTGCCCTGTTCATATTTCCTGCTCAGATCTTTTTATGGTTTGAGCAGCAATGCATTTTCATCTGAAGTTGCTAAAGAAGCTATGCTTCTTCTTCAATGTGCACAATCTTAAACCAGATGATATGCCGTTTTGTAGCTCGAACGTGATGTTGGTCGTTTACTAGATTGCAGAACTAGGCTTAATTTCTGCCCTTTGGGTGCATGTGCACTAGCTGGCACTGGCCTTCCCATAGACAGGTTTATGACTTCTGATGCTTTGGCTTTCACTGCTCCAATGAGGAACAGGTATGTATCAAATTGGTTCCGTCAGATGCGTAATAAATAATTTTGAGGGTCCTTTTCCAGATGTGCCACTTTGTTTCTCAAAATGACTACCTTGGACTGGACTGGACTGTCTAGAAGAGTGAGCGAGAAAATTTAGTTGGATATTGTAGCTGCTTGTATGATTATCGATTTTTATTTTACTGATGTTGATTTCTCTTTTATAGTCGAATTCTCTTCCACTTATTTTATTTTATTTTATTTTGCATACCTTTTAGTCAATATGATCCTCAGTGCCCGTGCTTATTGGAATTTTAGTTTCCCACATCAGCATATTATTTTATTTTAGTTGTGTTATATTAGTGTGTCTCTGTACAGCCCCACTTAGCCTATGATAAATAAGCAATCTTTGAAATTGATACTCTGAGAATATGTTCTCGAAGAAGATATTGACGTTTCTGTTCAACTGCCGTAAGTTTTCTCAGCACCAGACATTAACATTTCTGCTTCCCATGCGACAAAACAGACCTATAGATAAATAAATAAGCCTTAACAATGGACCTCTGTACTAACTGTTTGCAGGGTTTTAGTGTGTACAACTGTAGCTCTCTTTATATTAAATTTCCGCCTTATTGTAGTATTCCTCTTTTAAGTTTATTTGTTGTATTGTGATTTCACACACTCTTAAGAAAATAATTATCTAGTTGCGTAATAGTTATACACGATTAAAACTTTGTCCTTCATTGGACTCACCTTGAATTTCTCTTGTCAAAACTAGGCTAATATGGTTATGTTAGGTCAAAAATTAAGGTGATAAGGTTTTTGAATAGTTTGAAAAGATAAGGCCGTAAGGGTGACGACATCTAAATTGGGAGGGAGTTAATGCTGTGGTTCGTCTGCATGTTCAAGTTGTACTTATACCTTTGTTTGTTGGTTTCTTCCCAAAATAATTGGTGACACCGGTTACTCAAACAGCATTGATGCAGTTTCAGACAGGGATTTTGTTTTGGAGTTCCTTTCTTCTAACTCTATCAGCGCCATTCACCTTTCTCGCCTTGGTGAAGAATGGGTATTGTGGGCTTCAGAGGAGTTTGGATTTATCACTCCAAGTGATTCTGTCTCAACTGGAAGCAGCATTATGCCTCAGAAGAAGAATCCAGATCCAATGGAACTTGTTCGTGGAAAATCTGGTAGGGTTGTTGGAGACCTGGTTTCCCTTCTCGTATTATGCAAGGGACTTCCTCAGGCGTACAATCGTGACCTACAGGTATGGTAGTTGGTTATATTCTCATTAATGGCCTTTGACAGTTTTTTTTTTTCTTTCTCCCCAATAAATTAGTCGTAAAAATTTCATAATATACTCTATTGCCTTGAAATTTGGTCCCTGGTTCCTTCTTGAAGATCTGTTTTTAGAAACTTGTATGTATTGCACTCAATTACTGATGTAGGACAGATTTAAGAAGAAAGATTTAGGAGAAAAAGGAAGACTTATTTGAGGCTTTCAAGCCGCCAAACTGAAAAACTCAATTCATAATAATATTTCATAGAATAATAATGAGAGATTACAACTCTTTAAATAGGAAAACTACGGCTTAACGACCAAGTAAAACCCTAATATAAAAATAGAAACAAGTCTTAATAATACTCTATTACCTTAAATAAAACTTTTAGAATAATAACTTACTTAATATAAATAAAATACTAAAAAAATATAACAACTCATCTCTAAATAATATTATACGATATTGAATAATAATAAATTGCTTTCCGTCCGCATCATTCTCCTCGTCATTGAAAAAAACTCGTCCACGAGTTTTATAATAATTCAAGATGCACAACCACGATCGGAGAGATGACTTTGAATAAACTTTGGCAAATTCAAGTTCCATTCCTATAAGCACAATTAGGGGGAAGAGCATAGACAACATGAAGAGTTTTGATGTAGCTAGAGACTTGAAGGCTTGCTCGGAAATGACAAAGTTGATATATTCCACTTGTTCCACCTCTAGGTCAACTTGAATGAACTTTTGAACCACAATTTCTTCATTGCATATCTCTGGATCTTCAATTGGTTAAAATATTCTCAACTTTCAATTTCTGCTTAGGCGACTCTTCCTTGCTTACTCTTGTAATAATTTCCTGAATAATCTCCATCATATTTTCAAGTATAAAAAGAGACTTGTCTTCCTTCGGTGCTTTCACTTTATGAACTTTGACCCGCCTACTTAGCTTGGAAAGACTAGTTGCTTCTTCATACTCTTCCCGTAAATATCTGAGGATTCGCTCATGCTTTGCTGACTCGTTACGTACTCTTTCATGCGTAGAACCACATTGATACCAAAATCCCTTAAGAGTCTCATGAAAATCAAATATTTCTTGCTCAAGTGCTAGAATTTAGCTCATAATAAATTTTGGAGTTTTACAGAAAGACATTTTTTTTTTGGTGGCTTAAAAGGGATATCGGAAAGGATTAAAAGTTCAGAGACTGATCTAGGAATTTATGAAAATCAGGGGTTGAGTAGAAAGTTTCAAGAAGTTCAAGGGCTATATTGAAGTTTCCAGAAAATTTGAAGGGTTGAAGTGAAAATTTAAGGAAGTTCAGGGGATGTATGGAAACTGCTGAACGTTTAGGGACTAAATTGAAATATTCAGAAAACTAAGAGGTATCACACTCTAATTTACAGATATGATTTAAAAATATTAGGGTTATTTTACAGCAGCTGCAATGAACAGTATCACATAAGGAACCACAAGATGAAAAATAACCCGGTAAACTGTGTCCCTGTGAACAATATCTCTGCAAACAGATTCACAATGAACAGTAAGTTGTGATGAACAGTAGCCACATTTTTTTTTTTTTTTTGAGAGATGGTGTTGATCCTTACGAGAGGAATTCAACAGCTGTTTTCGGAGATACAGTGTCAACTCTTGCGAGAGAAATTCGACAATTATTGCCTAATTCTTTAGCGAATTTTGGCAAACGATGAGGTCAGAAAATTGGGTAGAAAGAGATTGGTTAAATCAAAAAGATACCAGAGTTTAGCTCTGATACCAATATGATGTAGGACAAATTTGAAAAAAAAGATTTAGAATAGAAAAAAAGATATATTTGATGGTCTTAAGCCACTAAACTGAAAACTCAATTCATAATAATATAATGAGATATTACAACTCTTTAAATAGGAAAAGTACAACTTAACGACCAAGTAAAACCCTAATCTGAAAATAGAAATAACTCCTAATAATATTCTATTACCTCAAATAAAACTTCTAAAATAATAATTTACTTGATATAAATAAAATGCTAATAAAATATAACAATTTAGCTCTAAATAATATTATACGATATCAAATAATAATAAATTGTTTTCCACCAGCATCAATTACATATTTTATTTTATTTTTCCTTCTTTTAACAGGAAGATAAGGAGCCTGTATTTGATAGCGTCAAGACAATCATAGGAATGCTCGAAGTGTCGGCAGAGTTTGCACAGAACATTACGTTTAACCGGGAGAGGATACAGAAGGCTCTACCAGCTGGCCATCTTGATGCCACTACACTCGCTGATTATCTTGTGAAAAAGGCAAGTCATGCTTCTAACATTTACTTTACACAACTGGAATGTTTCTTCCATTAAAGTGTTTCAAACTACTGATATGGGGTAATTGTAACCTTTTAATAATTCATTTAACTTGGACCGTCGAAATGACACAATATCTGCAAGAAGTTACTACTTTGGGATAAGTTTACCTTACACCAATTTTTCTTGCGGCTTTGCTTTCTGTTCTCATGTCACCATAGATTAAGCTATCCGTTGTATATTTTTGTGTAGGATGTACCTTTCAGAACTTCTCACGACATAGTTGGAAGATCTGTTGCATTGTGTGTTTCCAAAAAGTGTGTGCTTCAGGATCTGAGTCTCAACGAGTTAAGAAGTATAAGTCCGGTATTTGACACTGATGTGTACGACTACCTGGGAGTTGAAAATTCAATCAAGAAGTTCAGCTCGTATGGATCCACAGGTTCGGAATGTGTTGCTAGTCAACTAGGTTACTGGATTACCAAGCTTGACATCAACGGAAACACTTACCAATGATATATGTTTCATTAGGAATTTTGGCCTAAAAAGATTCGAAAGGGTTACTCTAGGATTGCAGAGATATGCAAATTTGAATCAACAGCTTATTAATAATTCCTTTTTACTTAGAAATTGACTCTTTGGTGTCAAACTGGGGCATTTTATGCTGGAGTTTTTCTTTTGGTTTTTGTGGCTACTTTTGAGCCGGACCGTGTTATACTTTGGGTATGAAGTTTATCGACTGAAATAAAATAATTAGACATTTATATATACTTTGGGTATGACTATGATAATCATTTTATTTTTTTTTCACTTCCTCTCTAGAGTTTCTCAGTCTCTCTCATTTTTTTCATTTTCTCTTTCTCAGATATGTTTTGAATAAATTACTATGCTCAATAAGATAAAACTCTTAATTAATAAATTAATGTTTGTCAAGCATTCTTTAAAATATGTACTTATTTACACTATTATTTTTATTACAAGAGTAAATTTCACTTTGAACCCCTTAAATTATACATAATGTTTCAATTTGTACTCTACTATTTAAAATGTGTCAATTTACATTATTTTTTACTTTATATGTTTCACTTTAATTGGATATGTCTTACTTAAACTGACCCAAACAAATAATTATCTGTTTATGAAAGTTTGAATGTAAACCAAATTAATCTAGATTATACATAATAATGCAAATTCAATTACATCTCATTTTCGATGGCATAGTAGAGCTATATGTGGCATTTTAAAAATTAACTTAAAAAATATATAAGTAACATACACTTAAGGGTGAAAACGAGTCGAATTAAATTGAATATGACATATTCAGATTCTACTCTTATAATTTAACGAGTTTGAAATAAAGTTCGTGTATGACTTGTTTAACTATCGAGTCAAGCACATATATCAATCGAGTTTGAAGTTTTTGAACGAGTTATATCGAATATTAATAGAAAAAAGTAATTAATAAGGTCCGAGTAAATTAATCAAACTTTAATGTATGCTCGTATTCTACTCGTTAATATTTCAAATCGAGCTCGAATCGAACTTTTTGCCGAGCGATCCCAAACCGTTTGGTTCTACTTTCAGTCTTACATATACTAGAAATTTAAAAAATACGCAAAAAATATATGTGAAATTTAAATAAATAGATAATATGATAAGTTAATAACATTAATCTCATCTACCTGATATTTTCAAAATTAACTTTAAAAAATATCATATATATATATATATACACACTTGACATTTAAAAATATACAAAAAAAAAATACTTAAGATTTAAAAAAATAACCGAATAGGCTAATTAACATCAATCTAATCTACTGCTATAAATTTTAAAACTCGAGAAAATCTATATTAAAAAAAAAACTATATTTTGACATTTACAGAAAACCAATGACTTCAAAATATATAAAAATAAGATATAGTTAACATTTAAAAATATACAAATTAGATGTACTTTATAATTTCTAATGTGTGTGTGTGTGTATATATATGTGTGTGTGTGTGTGTGTGTGTATATATATATATATATATATATATATATATATACGGTCCTTTTGATCAATAATTATTTGCCAAAATTTTGATTTTAAATCAAATTTGGAATAAATTTTTGCATTAAACAATCTGTTTAATAAATCTCTTTTATTAGGTATTGGATACCTAATCCACTTTAATACCTTATTAAGTGGTTTATAATTTATTACCATCCTTGGAGTTCCTCTTTCAATTTCGGAATTTTTGTTAACATAAAAAGCAGAACAACTCCAGGGTGATGAACTTTTCTGAATTAATCCTTTTTCTAATAAAAATTTAATTTCTTTTTTACAATATTCCAGAGTAACTTTATGCATCTGAGATGGACGAGCTTTTGTGGGAATTTTTCTTTCATCAAAATTATTTTCATATGGTAACATAACCATATGTCTTTTTCTTTCCCAAAAGGCATTTGGTAAGTCATTACAAATTTCTTCAGTTATTTGTTTTCGACTTGAAAATTTTTTGTTTGAATTTTGCTATCTTGAAGTTTTTGTTTTAAAGTACAAATAGCAACTTCTTTTTGTAAAAAATTTAATTGTTTTTCTTTAAAAACCAAATGAGTTTTTAATTCATTAAGATTATGAGTTTTTGGTTCAGAAATGAATTTAAAAACAATTTTCTGTCCTTTTAAAATTGTAGTTATTCGAGGAATCAATTCTCTCAATGGGTTGAATAACATTGAGAAAAGGAGTTCCAAGAATAACATATTGTAATAAACCTTTTATCATAACAAAGGTAGATTTGATACACATACATTGATTGCATAAATGTACATTCCTTAATTTGTAATTTACTTTCATTTTAGATCCATCAGCTATACTTAAATTCTGTTTAGTTTTTTCAAAATACTGTGATGGAACTAATCCTTCCCGGATACAATTCATATCTGCACCACTATCAATTAAAGTAATAGTAGAGACAATATAATCATCATTTATAACAAGAGTTATATTAACATACCATTTTTGATAAGTTATTTTATCAATTGTTAAAAGATATTGTTCATCTTTTTGTTCCTTTTGATTATTATTTTCTTCTTCAAAGATTTCATCATTTTCTTCTATTTCAATATTTTTTTCCCTTGTTATTATAGTGACAAACATATTCAAGAACATTTAATCTTTCTTTAAGAGTTTTAATTTCCTCCTTTTGAGAATTTATTTCTTCTTTTAAATCATTTATTGTAATAGTCTTTTCAGGTTGTGAAGAAAATCTATTATAAACTTCCTGAAGAGTATATGACTGAACCATATTAGGTTTTTTTGCTTCTTGTATAACTTCCTTATATTGTTCTAAATATTTTTCAATCATTTTCCTTTTCTCTATAGGATTTGTAACTTGATCTATAAGATCTAAAATTAAAGTTTCATTTTTTGTTAAAACATTTATGGTATGTCCTAAGCCATTCATGTAGAGAATAGATTTATAATAGTCTTTCTCTACCATACAATGATTTTGGCAACCATTTTCACTTTTAGAAGAGCTTTCTGAGGAGTTATTGACTTCAAAAATATCATTTTCAGTATCTGTATTTGTATTACTATTTTGATTAGTATCTTCCAATAAAACATTAAATATTTTTTTCTTAGTATCATCATCAATATCTAAAGCTTCAATTTTCTTTTTTGTTAAACACTTATTAGCATAATGTCATTTTCTTCCACATTTGTGACATATTACATCTTTTATATTTCTTCTTTTAGGATGATTTCTCCTATTATTTTTCTTATTTTGATTTTGATTAATATCATATTTTTTATTTTCATTAATATTCCTCCGGGGGCGAAAATGTCGTATGGGTTTTGAAGTAGAGGGATATCTTTTGTGTGATTTATTAAATTCTACCGGATAATTGAATTGTTGACAGAATTCACCTAATTCTTTTTTACTAGTAATTTTTGGTTTTTTAAGTTGAGCTTTTAAATTTAAATCATTGCATAAGGTCAATCCTTCTTGAACACATTCGGCTATTAGCTCACCATAGGTATATTGATTATAAGGAATATTATTTCCTCCATGTTTATTACGTAAATGGGTTCTAACCAAATAAAGAAGGTAAACCATATATAAATTTTTCTTTCCAAAAATTTGAATTAGCATCATTACGCATAGTTATTTTAGATAAAAAGACATCTTTGTACCATCTAAAGTGAGACAAGGTAGGACATCTTAAATTAATTAAGAGTTCTTTACTCCTATCACTAGACAGTAAAGTATTTCCTATAAAATGTTTAATTATTGATTGTATTAAGGTGTAAACAACATCACTAACAATTTCTACTTGTTGTTCAGAGGTATATTCGGATTTTATTATCTGTTTAACGGCATTTAAAATTTCATATTTTTGGGTGTTATTGAGAATATTATCCCACCATCCTTTTAATTGACCAGTAAATCCAGTAGTTATAAATTCATCTATATTTTTATCACTATTCTTATTTGCTCTACAAACAGTAGCATACATAAGCATTTTATGTATGACAGTACATATAGCATATTCAGACATTCCATCTATATTCCATTCATAGATACTATCAGCAGAATAATGTGCTTTGTCATTGTTGACAAAATCTTCTTCAAAAAGAACATTCATAGATGTAGGTCTAGGGTAATAGTGTCTTCCATATGGGAGTCTATTAGACATTGCTTTTTAACTAAACATGACTTTATTAATTTCTTGATTATTGTTCAAACTATTAAATTGATTAGTTAAATCATTTAATTCATTCTGATCTATTTGAGAAGCATTAGGAGACTCAAGACCCATAGAGTCAGAATCAAATGACTCATTACTAACCGTAGCAATATTATCACGAATTTTTAATTATTTTAAACGAGATAATAAACTATTCATGAATTCCTCACCATGTTTTGGTTTTAAATTAAATTGTGTGCTTAAAACGGGAGGTTTAATATTAACTGGAAAAATTTCTGGAATTTTTTCCTTTTTATTATTTATTTCCTTATTTTGAAAACCTTTTTCGATTTTATCTTCAATCCTAATCATTTGTT
>JAUMHB010042845.1:0-18197 GCA_032359685.1 Pittosporum tobira
CTTTTTGAAAAATAAAAATAATAATATCAAAATCTTAGCTCATGCTTTTTGAAAAATAAAAATAATAATATTAAAATCTTAGCTCATGCTTTTTGAAAAATAATAATAATATCAAAATCTTCATCCGACAATTTCAACCCGGAAATTAAACGTCTCTTATACTCCAACTCTCGTGAATCAAATCACATAGCTATTTTATTTACAACAATTTCTACTACTCAATGTGGCTTGCTGTCGTTTAGGGGCCATGTCCTTTCGCTTTTTTCACCGGTGTGTCGGGGATTGACAACTATTGGACTGTTGTGTTCATCAATCCTGGCATCTCGTCAGGAGTGGAAGCGAGGACGTGGGCGTGCTAGACCATGTTGGTGAAGGTGTCAGAGCTCAGCTGGTGGCCCGCGACCGACTTTTATTTTCTAGTTGGGCGGCCCAGGAGTGAGCTCAATTTCTTCAGCTACAGCTTCGGAGCTGAGTCGTGAGGTTGAGCAGAAATTGATGTTGAAATCGCCGATTCAGACGATCGAGGTGCTGGTTCAAGTGCTGGCCAAAAGTTGACGAGCAATTTACCACCGGCCTCGGGCAAGGCAATTCGGATGCTCCAAGGTTGGGCTCTAGAAAGTTAGGGCAGGTCGACATCTGCTGCTCCAGCACAATCTCCCAATCAGCCAATATCTTCTCAAGAGACTTAATCCTCTTTTTGTACTCCTCTAGTTCCCTCCACTTGGGTGATTGAGAAAACCGGGAACGAGCTTTCTTGTCCCTGTGTGAATGTTGTGGCGACCAGTGTTGAGACCCAATTGTTCGGGAGGGATGATGTGTGGGAGAACGAGGGTGCTCACGTTGGGCGCTGGTCTGATGAGACCGATCATCCTCCATGACGTGTTTGCCCCTCAGTTTATTGATCTCGAGGGCAATATTGTGTTAGTCTTATAGCAGCTTTGCAAGCCTCTCGTTCAGGCAGGAGTTGAGGAGATCTTGAGCATCTTGGTGCCCTTCGACCTTCCTTGGTCGCCTACGGTCTCGTCTCCTTTGCGCCCAAGAGCGACGTTGGGAGGCAGCCGCGGTTGGCTAGTGGGTGCTTTCCCAGGAGTTGTGTTGGACATCATCAAACTGCCTGTCTAGGGGCTTGGGAATCATTGTATGTGTTCTTTCGACGTCCTGCCTAACCGTTACAGGGTTTGCACTACTCTAGCGAGCTGACATATATGCTGAAAGGGTTTAGTATGGAGATAGATCGTATAGGACAGAGATGACCCTCCTTCTAGCGCCAATTGTTATGATTACACCGACCATTGACCAAGTCTAAACCTTGCTTCTAGCTGGGCATACGCCTGCAAGAGCAGGTTCACCTGAAACACGGGCAACACGAGGGGTTTGTTCCCTCGTTCCCCTCTCTGATGTTTAAGTTAGTTGAGATTAAGGTGATAATCTGAGCATTAAGTAGGAGATGATGGGGTTTAGCAGTGAGTTTTGAGAGAGTTTGTATTTTGGTAGAGCTTTGGCTCTTTTTGTTGAATTTTTCGGTCCCTTCCTCTGTGGATGTGAGGCGGTATTCATAGAAATGACCGTAGCCCATAGCCCAATAAAGTAGCCATGGTGCACCATACTTAAGTTTACAGGACTGTCAGGGTTAGGCGGTTGATTAGACACTGCCTGGGAACTTGTTTTATGACCTTTGGGCCGCTAGACCTGAACCAGGCAGAGTCAGGCCAAATTGATGGGGCGGATTGGGCGCGCTATCTGGAAAGGTCTGGGCCTAAGACGCATAGTTTGAAAGTCCCTGACGGCGATTGTTCGGCCGGACTGAAGTGGATGCAAGACCCTTCAGAGGCCGATGGCCAAGCTTGATCCTTCTGCATGCCGAAAGCTAGGCTCGATCTTTCTTTAGGCGAAGCGGGTCGCCGAGCCTTGAGGATAACTGATTGCATGAGCTGCCGCATGGGATACCACGTTGCCCTAATTAGGGCTAAGGTGAAAGCCCTAACCCTAATTTGGGACGATCTCCATCAATTAGTGTTAGGATTTTTGAGGTGGCTCTTACGAGATCAGGAGTGGCTCCTCCACATCAGCTTATCATGACTCTGATACCATTTGTAACAACCTATATCAAAATTAAACTCAATTCATGGATCCAAGACATAATTAACTCACCACAAACTCAACTAAAAATAATAATTAAGTTATGGTGCTCTTATACTTATGCCTTACAAGGAGACTAATATTTCTCACATTACTTGATGAGGTATTTCATGTAAACTTGCATTATTGCGCAGGATAAACATTTCAGGTGATCTGTGCAGAGCTTCTAGTAAGTAGATTCAATTGCACGGGATTAGAGTGCATGAGCAAGCATGGGTTAAATTTCAATTTTAGGGTGGCTCAAGATATTTAGGTTATTTTGAATTTATTAAGATTGTGAAATTTAAAGTCTTCTCTTTAACTGATGAGTAATTACTGTCATGATAAACAGATTTAACATTAAAACACATGCATTAGGTTACTAGAGTTGGAATGTGACAAATTTCAAAAACAAGTGTTCTTATAATTTGGAATGGAGGAAGTAGAAAATAATGCCAGAACATAATTCGAACATCGAAGAACTAAAAAATGATCGTTTATCCATTCTTTTATCCTGGGAGATCGTCTGGAAAGTTCATTATACTGCATTACTCCTTCAAAGCACAAAAATTGCAATTGCAATTGCTTCTTTGAGATATATTTACACCAAAGACTAAACATTTTTTTCACTTATTTATCTAATTCATAGGAATCCATGATATGCTCTTGAGATCTCAAGTATGTATGCTGGTTATTAATGTATGCTACATAGACCTATGACACATGGACGACTACATATGATTCTTTTTTACTCTTTTTTTACTTTTTCTATGATTGATTCTAGAGTCAAAACTTTGTTTATTTATTTTGAAGGAATTGGTTTATCCTCTAAATGTTTTTTCTTTCAGGAGTATCTATCATTGAAGGTGATGCTAATGCAGTCACTATGGAGTTGGACTTGCAGTGGGATGGAAACCCGAATATCGTACTTGATATTAGAACCAGAGTTGGTGTTGGACTACCCATACAGGTTATTTGACCTTGTTTCAGTCTTAATATGTTAAATACTATGTTTTTGTTAATTTCTGCCAACGGAAAGACTAGTCTAGATTTCCATGCTTTGGCTAAGTAAACAATAATTAATCCGTCAAAGTTTAATACTTCATCTATTCCATAGTATCTATAATGATTCTAAAATTTAGTTTTGATGATTTTAATTTTAATTTTATTTTATTCAATACAGGTCAAAAATATTGGATTCACAGGGGTTTTCAGGTTAATCTTCAAACCACTAGTTGATGACTTTCCTTGTTTTGGAGCTGTTTGTTTTTCTTTGAGAGAAAATGTAAGCCCTCGTTATCTTGTCCTTCTTATTCATCTCAATGATAATTTAATTATCCTTATAATAACAAAACCATGTGTACTCTTAGGGGCGGAGACATGTACCACGTATAAGGTTGCGACTTGCGAGGCCCCCAAAATTTTATCCAAGTGCAACTTAATATGTGAAAAGTTAAAACAATAGAACCAACCCTCCTTCCACACACAAAAGCAACAAACAAAAACACAATATATATATATATTATCCCCAAAATCATATGGCTTAATCATACACCTAACGCTCTATTATTCTATTAATTCATTAAAAATATGTATTATAAATTGAAAAAATAAAAATAAATTATTTAAGACTCTTCAATTTCGAAAGTCTGGCTCCACCTTTGATTGCTCTTTAAGTGGCTCACCGGTAAAACTAGGAGTCCTGAACATATAAAGAAACATTATGTATTAATATGAGTCATATGACAGAATAGATTTCCTAAGCTTTTATAACGATATATTGTTAGTAATAAGGAGAATATTGAAGCTAATACTAAATTAACATGCAATTTATGTTTTTTCCTCAGAGAAATCTAGATTTTACGCTAAAAGTTGTCGGCGGGGAAATATCAGCAATTCCAGGAATTTCTGATGCTATTGAGGTTGATAATTTATATGTTTCTTTTGTAACATGCATTTATACATATATAATGAGACATAGTTCATTCAATCTGAGTTAACTCGTTGTGAAAGATCCTACAATGCATTTTATGGATTGTACATTGGTTTGACAAACCTCTCACTTTTCCTCGTACAGGAAACAATACGAGATGCTATTGAAGATTCTATTACATGGCCAGTGCGTCAAATTATACCCATAATACCAGGGAATTATAGGTATGCCACTTTAATAATCATAAAATGACCCCTTTTTATTTTCTTAGTTTTATCCATTAATTTCAAAGCATGTATTTAATATATGTATCCAAGTGTATAAGCGCAGACCACTTTATAGTTTACACTCTGATTCATATATAGTTCATTCTAATCATACGAATACATAGGCAATCAGGCATATTTATACAAAAAGTATCAATGTATATTATTATTGGTGAGGCAATAAGCCACAATATTTATTTATATATTTTTATTTTTTGTTTTAGTGACTTAGAGTTGAAGCCTGTCGGAACATTAGAAGTAAAGCTAATACAAGCCAAGGAGCTGACCAATAAAGATCTCATTGGAAAATCTGATCCCTTTGCAGAATTATTCATACGTCCAGTACGTAGTAAAATGAAAACGAGCAAAACAATTGTAAGTTAACTCGTGCACTTTTTGCTTTCTTTTTTCCTCCTTATTTCCCTTCTGTTTCTTCCTTTTTCCATGGCATGAAAGTTCACCGTACCTATATATATATATATATATATAAATTTTTTTTTTTTTTTTTTTTGCAGAATAATGAATTGAACCCCATATGGAATGAACACTTTGAGTTCATCGTTGAAGATGAAACTACTCAACACTTGACAGTAAGAATATTTGATGATGAGGGGGTCCAAGCTTCTGAGCTCATTGGTTGTGCTCAACTGCCGCTAAAGGACCTACAGCCTGGTGAGGTTAAGGACGTTTGGCTGAAGCTGGTCAAGGATTTGCAGATCCAAAGGGATAAGAAAAACAGAGGCAAGGTGAAAACGCCAGTCGAAAAATCTTATTATTCTGATTTTTTTTATTAGTTTTATAGCAAGGACAAATTCGAAATTGTTAACAGAACTTAGATAAATTTTATTGTAATTTTCATAATAGCGTCATATTTATCTTGTATATATATATATATTCTTGGATTTTAGGTACATGTGGAGCTCTTATATTGTCCATACGGCACAGAGAGTGCTTTTACAAAGCCTTACAACCGGGACTTTAGGTTGACTAAATTGGAGAAGGCCCTTAAAACTGGGCCCGATGGATCAGTAGCTACTGATCCACAAAAAGCTGCCTCAGGAAAAAGAAAGGATGTGATTATGAGAGGAGTTCTTTCCGTGACAGTAATATCTGCACAAGACTTGCCGGCTGTAGATCTCATGGGAAAGTCTGATCCCTTCGTCGTACTTGTAATGAAGAAAACTGAGCAAAAACAAAAGACCAGGGTAAGATTGTCATTTCTCAGTTTCTGTTGAACTCTATTTAGCTCCTCAAGAGAATCAACTACTTTGCTAAAAGAGTTTCATTTTAAAATTTACGAAACTCAAGATAGTCACATAAGCATAATAATTGTTTAGATAGGGGTAATGACTTAATACTAAGATAGATTAAACTTTAAACTTGAGGATAATAAGGATCATGGTCTCATATTTTTTTGTCGTTAACAGGTTGTGAATAGCTGCTTGGATCCAGTTTGGAATCAAACATTTGACTTTGTTGTCGAAGATGGTTTACGTGATTTGCTAATTTGTGAAGTCTGGGATCATGACACTTTTGGAAAGGTACGTATGCACATACTATAATAGTAATTGTGTTTTCTCATTTATTATTTAGTAGGGGTGATACAATAATTAAATTTTCAATTTAAGCTTGAGAATACTATGTTATTTATGCTATCATCTTAAAAATGAAACTCTTTTTGCCGTATAAATTGGTTTGGCAAATGGGAATCTTTAGTTAAGATGCCATCATATCAAGCATTTAACTCATATTTGGGACTGGTGTATGTAAATAACTTAAATGAATGAATTTCTATGGATTTCAAATATTAAGATTTAAAGTATTGAATTAAAAATTTTAAAAGCAATATGTTTCATATATTGTCTATCAGCTTAATTAATTTAGTAAGCTGTCTTGAAACTTCCAGGATAAGATGGGAAGATGCATCATGACACTTACTAGGGTTATATTAGAGGGGGAATTCACAGAGACCTTCCCTGTAGATGGGACCAAATCCGGAAAGCTAAGTTTGCATCTCAAGTGGAATCCGCAACCACTATTTCACGGCTAGTTATAACCATGATTTTCATGGTACCAGAGTTTTAATTATGGAAGTGACAAAGTTTATTTGAGTTCCTACACTAGATAAACAGAAAAAAAATGTGATTTCTGCCTTTTTATGGAGTTAACAGAGAAATGTAGAGGATTGCAGATAGATTATGAGTTCTTAACATTTCATGAAAAGGCATGCTGCTATAATTTTTGTTGAGCTTTGGAACCTAAATTTCACATGAGACATTTTTTATTATCAAGATGAGGGACATTGATTTTTTTATACTCCGTATATGATTTTTGCTCATATTTGGTATTTTTTTCACCTTATCAATCTTTAAATTCTTGGGTAGAAACAAACCTCGGACCTCTTAAAGGTTTACTAGTAAACCATCAGTTAAACATCATATATTACGTTTGGTTCTATTCATTAAGAAAAATGAATGGAATGTAATTTTACATTAAAATTGAATAGTAGTTGAAATGAAATGTGTTGTTAGTCCTGAAATTTTAGTTAAAAGTGAAGAAGATGTTGGAATAGGAAGTGAATGTTTATTTATTTGGTGGATGTGAGTTTCATCTATTCCATTCATTAACTCATTTTTAACTTAAATAATTGTGAGAATCCGATTTTATGAACAAGCGGTTATTAAATAAAAATTTTATCCTCCTATTTATAACAATTATTTTCTACATAATTATATTACAGAAAATTTAATTAAAATAAAGATATTATGCTTAAGGGTATTTTGGTTATTTTGACAAATGTTATGCTCAAGGGCATATTGGTCATTTCGACCAAAGATATGACCAAGGGCATTTTGGTCATTGTGGCAAATGTTATGCTCAAGGGCATTTTGGTCATTTCGACAAATGATATACTCAAGAGCATTTTGGTTATTTTGACCAAAAAGTCAAAAAGTGTTCAAAATCATGAAACGATTAAAGATCTGGAATCAACAAAGAAAAATAGTAAATTGAAACGCTGTCGGATTTTTGGTTTGACTTAGCCCTAGGTTAACTTTTTGATCGGAGTGTCATTTGGAAAAACGGACAGTGCCGTTGAATTCGCAGCGTGCCAAAACATCGGAATAGAGTATAATATTAACTTTTTACATTTTTCGAATATTTAGCTATTTATTAATTAATAATGCAACCAATACGTGTAACGAGACATTTTATCCAAATTTAGAAAGGGACAGTAGATAGGTGGGACCCACTGCCACATAGGCATCGAAATATTCCTTATTCTTAGAATGTTCTTTATTCCCTTGGCATATTCCATTTTGTCTCATACCCATTTTGAATTTGAAGATACGGTTGCACATGCTTTTGTCCCCAATCATTGGTGACTCACCAAAATTGGAAACCCTAGGTCTAGCCTATAAATACACACCTATCCACGAAGCCCAAAGCATCAAATTATAACATAAACCCTAATTTCATTTTTCAAGCTTGGTTCATAAGGTACAAATTTAAATATTTAATTTTTGGCAACGATTGTTCAAATTTATGTTTAGATTAGCTGCATAGAGTCTCATAGACATGATTTCCACCCTCAATCGATCATCTTGAGTCTTGTATGGCCTCGAATTAATCGATTTACAGTCGGGTATGAAGAACCCTAATTTTTGAATTGGGAAAAAATCGATTATTGCAAAACAATTAATGTTTTGTGAAATTGATAGAGGGCTTTTGTTCTTGAGCCAAAATAGAGTGGATTCAAGCTTTAAACCACGAATTTTGGCCAAGATTTGACCACCCAAAGGTCAGATTACAGTCGGGCCTTGAACTCGTAGCAAAGTCCGGATTTTTAGCCATGAATTCGATGTTGTTTTGGTCGATTTATGGTTCCATTGCATTCCTTATGTCGTAATATTAATTTTAATGATTTTTAATTAATTTTTGGGGCTCAAAAATGTGAAATTTAAGATTGGCCGAAAGGTGCTGCCGCCGACCATGGCTGCCACTGCCATGGCCGGAGAAGAAACAACTGAGACCTTGAAACGAGCATATTAAGGCACGGGGCAGTGAGATTCATATCTTTCATCAATGAAAGGTTCATGAATCCACGATCCCTCATTGAATCTGTGCATGTGTTTGTGTGTTCTACCGTGTGGGCATGACTGCCAGCGAGCCAATGGCCAGCAAGCCATGGTTGTCGACGAAGCTTATTCCTATTTTTTTATTTTAAATATCAATTCACTTAATTACCAAATGTTATTATTTATATTATTATTGTTATTATTATTATTATTATTATTATTATTATTATTATTTTCATTTTATCTTTATTTATTTATTCACTTTATTATATTATAATAATAATTATTATTATTACTATTATTAATATTATTATTACTAATATGGTAATAATGATACTATTATTATTTTCAATATTATCTTTAATATTATTTTCATAATGGTGAAATTATCAAAATACCCCTAGATATCCAAATTACCAAAATACCCCCTGGATGTCCAAATTACCAAAATACCCCTAGATGTCTAAATTACCAAAATACCTCTAGATGTCCAAATTACCAAAACACCCCTAGATGTCCAAATTACCAAAACACCCCTAGATGTCCAAATTACCAAAATACCCCTGGATATCCAAATTACCAAAATACCCCTGGATGTCCAAATTACCAAAATACCCTTAGATGCCCAAATTACCAAAATACCCCTAGATGGTTAAATTATCAAAATGCCCCTCAAGTTCAAATTACCAAAATACCCTTCTACAGTTAAACTTCCAAACTGCCCCAAGGTTGGGAAAATTACAAGAATGCCCTTATTCCATGTCCCCAACCATCTTATTTACAAACAATGCCACTTGGTTAGAAATTTCCACAAAGTTAAACTGTATACTATTTATATTTACCTTTTACTGTACAAATTAATCCGATGATGTATTTTAGGGTTTTGAAAATACCCTAAGATGAATACGAGGAATAATTGTACGTGGTTAATCAAATAACGAGTCGTCCAAATAATGACGATTCTGCCTTTTGAATTTTTATGTGCATTTAATGTCATTTCAATTAGGAAACTCAAGCTACTTAGTTTTAAATTGACAGTGAGCGGCCGATATTAAGACGAAGTTATTGACGTTAGGTCGTTATTGATTTAGGAACCGTACAAGAGAGGACGAGGGGAGCATAGGAGTAAGCAAGTGCTTTTCAAGGAACGCTAGGAAGCTATGCTAAGGCAAGTTAAATTATTCCCTACTTATATAAGTTAATTGTTTCGCTTATATATGTTTAATTACTTTAGCTTCATATGTATAATCCTGTATTCATTATACATGATTGTCATGATTGTATGAGTTGAATGCTTATACATTATTTGATATGCAAATATGATCAATATGCTTATTTAAAATGTTCATACATATCATTCGTGTATGACATGCCATGATTATTTGAAATGCCATTGTGAACCGTATGAATTATTCAAACTCAAATATTGAACATAGCTAAAGACCGGTGTGTCGAGACCCTACATGGTTAATTCATATAGTTGTGACGTATACGGGCACAAGTTTGAGTTGAACTTGACTTTGTGTCGAGGATGACTTTATGACATATGTGTTAGGTAAAAATGCCAAATGAAATGAATTGGTGTTCAATTATTCAACCGTTACATTGCTATCTTGCATGATGTTACTTTACTTCGTTAATCATACACGTATTACGAAAATTCATTGTTCAAACTCATGAATTTCAAATGAACTGTTTATGACTCAAAACTATCATTTTAACCCTTTTGACTGGAAGGAGCGTTGTTTTAAATTCAAAACATGAATAGTTTGCTTGCTGAGCCCTATCACTCATTTCTTGCTATGTTTTTGTAAACCGTCCAAAGATTAGGGAGCGAGGTGAGTCCTCCAAAGGCAAGGAAAAGTTAGAGTATTACTAGAGCGTTTGGATTTGTCTAACTAGTATATTTTCAATTTTATATGTTGTACGACCCTATCTCGTACCATACCCTGTTATTGTAATAAATATTTATTATTTAAATACTATTGCTCTCGCTTTGTATTTGTAGTATGTGAGATCCTTGTAATATATAATAGGGTGAATTTTCAAATATTAACTACTCAAGTATGTTAAGAACGTATCTGATGACCAGTTTTCCACGTGGATTCTGAGTGAAAAATTGGGGGCGTCACAATTGGTATTAGAGCTACAGTTAGCGCAAATCCTTAGACCTAAGCGTTAAGAAAAACTTATATTGGCTCGAGAGCATAAATTACGACTCTTATATTCGAATCGTAAAGACCTGATGAATAATCCCTATGCATTAAGACTGTATGACTAAATTAATACTTGAAAATAAAATTGTAGTGTGTCATACCATTGAGATCCCAGTTCTCAGCCCACTTCCTGCATTTGAGATTCCTGAAGAGGATGAACCTATCATAGAATCCGAACCAGAGGAAGAAATACCCGAAGGGTACAACCCTATAAGAACCTCTGAGGATGGACAGAGATATTGGGTACACTCTCGATACGCCAATGTCGAGGATGTACTAGAAAATTGGAAGTTCTACCTCAACAGTGATGATGAGGGGGACGAGGACACGAGATCCTTCTTGGACGGGTACAACCCGTTCGACGAGGACGAACATGTCAAACCTATATATTACTTAGGACTATAAACCTTTCTTCAAACTGTAACTAACCCTATCCCTAAACCTTGTTGTAGATGTCGAACCAAGATAAGGACTTTGAGAGCGAAGAGGAGCTCATGGCGGAAGATAAGGCCAATCTAGTCAAGGAAGAGATTGACGAGGACGAGGAAGAATAGAAGTGGACCACCCCCATCCCACCACCTGTTCAACCACAACCACCCCAGCCCTCGCAGCCCAGTTCAAATAGGGCGACCGAGGACCGCCTGTGGAAAAGACTTCAGGAGACTGAAGCACTACTTAAGAAGAGGGATGAGGAGATAATATTATTACACTCCAAGGGCGAGTATGCTGTGAGAAATGCGCAATAGTGGGAATATGTCGCTAAAAGGATTGCAGCAGGCTACCGAGAGGCCTTTGATCACTCATGAAGATGTCTGAATCGCCTCTAGATGGCACAGAGGCACTAGTAGACTCCTCTGTTCATTGACCATGTAGCCCACAACCTAGAAAAAGTGTACAATGCTGCTAAAGTAAGTGAGCAGAAGGCGTACAATTGGATTAAGAACCATGTGTGAGGGAGGCTGACGCAATAATACTAGGCAGTTAGGTTAATATATCTCTTCCTAGGATCGATGGATCCATCGCGTATTATAACCTAAAACTACGATTATGTTACCTTCGTGTAATTTTCCTTCCAATCAATGAAAATCGTTATTTGCATTATCATCTTGTTATTTGCGTACTTACGTATATACCTAAACGCATGGATACAACACCATGTTAACAAAACCATGCCGCCCAAAAGAGGACGACCTGTAGTGAATCGTCAGGCTCAGTTTGATGATCTTGTGCAACAATTCGTGAACCTTCTACGTAATGCCTTCCAGAATGCACCACCCCCTCCCGTCAATAACCAGAACCAAAACCAAAACCAAAAAGCCCCAGTCGCACTTGCCATCACGTTTAGAGAATTTAAAAACGTGCAGCCACCTACCATTTAGGATAGTAACGAGTCCACTGAGGCCCAAACCTGGATTAAAGAAGTCGAGAAAGCTTCAGAATTTGCTAAGTGGCAGAAGACTAAAAAACCATCCTTGTTTCCTATCTTCTGAAAGGAAAGGCAAATTTCTGGTGAGAAGCCACTGAACATAAGGAGAAAAAGATCCAAACAATGAGAAGAGAAGCTGAAGGGGCTGAGGAAGGAGGAAGAGTCGTCACTTGGGAATGATTCTAAGA
The DNA here is from genome assembly GCA_032359685.1 of Pittosporum tobira. Lineage (NCBI taxonomy): Eukaryota > Viridiplantae > Streptophyta > Magnoliopsida > Apiales > Pittosporaceae > Pittosporum > Pittosporum tobira. The sequence continues at coordinate 12,224 of JAUMHB010042845.1, forward strand.
GTTGTTCTTTGAAAAGTATTTCCCAACGAGCATGGCAAATAGAATAGAAACTAGATTCCTAGAACTGAAGCAGGGAGACATGACCGTGGTAGAATACGACGCCAAGTTCAATGAGCTTGCGCATTTTGCCCCGCATCAGGTCAACACTGAGAGGAGAAAGACAAGGAGGTTTGAACAGGGATTGAAGCCCTAGCTTTTCAAAAGAGTAGTTGTCCTAGAGATTGACAACTACACTAAGCTAGTGGATAAAATGATGATTGCTGAAAGCAGTGGAGAGGCCTTGTCAAGGTTCAACAAGGGCAACAAAAAGAAGGAGAAGAAGAAGACGAAATGGAATGGAGGACGGATGACTGGAGGAACCACCAATCAGTAAAACCGAGCTCAAGAGAGAAACAATCGAAAGAGGCCAATAAATGAGAACAATAGAGGGGTGTTTACCCAGAAAAAGAGAGGGGATGACTACAAGGCTTGCGGCAAGAATCATGGTGACAGGCTATGCCTAAAGGGAAAGAATGTTTCCTACCGTTGTAGTCAGCCTGGTCACCTAGCCACCAACTACCCAAACCCGAACACACGCGTATACTTCGCTTGTGGGGAGAAGGGGCAAATTTCCCTAAACTGCCCCAAGAAGTCTTCAAATGCACCCGGGAATGGAAGGGGACCGAAACAAATGCTGACTGGGGGAAATATACAACTGATACGTCCAACTACTCTGACCTACAACATGTCGGTCAAGGACGCCACAGACTCGGCGGATGTGGTGACAGGTACACTACTTGTTAACTAATTGCCTGCCTACATATTGTTCAATTCAGGAGCTACTCGTTCTTTTGTTTCTACACAATTTGCAAATAAATTAAATGTGAAAAGCGAGAAATTGGAAATTCCACTAGACGTAGAAGTAGCCAGTCCAAAAATTTTCCCTGTGTTTGGTGTGCATAATAACTGCGAAATAGAAGTCGAGGTTTCTAGCTGACTTGTTACCTTTCCCATTAGGAGAATTTGACGTTATCCTAGGTATGATTGGCTGAACAAGTATAAGGCGACAATAAATTGTCGAACGAAGAGGATTATCTTTAAAATGACGACGAATGATAGAATCACATTCTTCGGTAGCAATAATTCTAAACCAATGAACTGTCTAACGATGGCCAACGCAAAAAGGATGATAAGGAAAAGGTGCTCAACCTACTTGGCACATATGAGAGATACCCGAGCAAATGAACCCAGTATCTCGGACATTTTAGTAGTCAGTGACTATAAAGATGTATTCCCGGAGGAGTTACCCAGGTTACCCCAAACCAAGAAATAGAGTTCTCTATTGACCTAGTACCCGGAGCCATACCAATTTCGAAAGCACCATACCGCATGACGCCAATAAAAATGAAAGAACTAATGGGGCAACTACAGGAGCTGCTAGATAAAGGATTCATATAACTAAGTGTTTCACCGTGGGGAACACCAGTTTTATTCGTACTAAAGAAGGACAAATCAATGCGATTGTGCATTGATTATAGCGAGTTAAACAAGATCACAATTAAGAATAGGTATCATTTGCCTAGAATCGATGACCTGTTTGACTAATTGAAGGGCACAAAGTATTTTTTGAAGATTAACCTAAGATCTAGGTACCACCAGTTGAAGATCTGAAGATGAGATATTCAGAAAACCTCACTTAGGACGCGTTATAGACATTACGAATTTCTAGTGATGCTATTTGGTTTGACAAATGCACTGACTGCTTTCGTGGATCTGATGACCCGGACATTCAAACCGTACTTGGATAAATTCATAATAGTGTTCATAAACGACATCTTAATTTATTCAAAGACGGAAGAATACCACATGGAACACCTTAGAATAGTTTTGGAAGTGCTGAGGAAGGAAAAATTGTACGCTAAACTGTCAAAATGTGAGTTTTAGCTACAAAAAGTACAATTCCTCGGACACGTAGTAGATAAGGATGGAATAGTTGTAGATCCAACTAAGGTGGAAGTTGTGGCAAATTGGGTCCAACCCAAGACGCCGACGGAGATTCGGAGTTTCTTGGGGTTGATTGGCTACTATTGGAGATTCATTTAGGATTTCTCAAAGATAGTTATGCCATTGACAAACCTGACCAGGAAGGTAGTCAAGTTTGAATGGACATCGAAGTGCGAGTAGAGCTTTCAGGAGTTGAAGAAGAGGCTAACTACGGCGCCCATCCTGTCATTACCAGATGAGACCGGAGAGTTCGTAGTATACAGTGATGCATTACTGAAAGGATTGGGATGCATATTGATGCAACACGGGAAGGTGATTGCATATGCTTCCCGACAGCTGAAAGAGTTTAAGAAGAAATACCCTACCCATGATCTAGAATTGGCAGCAGTAGTCTTCGCCTTGAAACTTTGGAGACATTACCTATACGGTTAGAAGTGTGAGATACTCACCAACTATAAGATTTTGAAGTACATATTCACTCAGAATGAGTTTAATATGAGACATAGGAGATGGTTGGAGCTTATCAAGGACTACGATTGCACCATAAGTTATCACCATGGTAAGGCCAATGTGATAGCTGATGCGTTGAGTCATCAGGAGAAAGTAAATGCACTATTGGTGCAAGAAGAGGTAAAAAGAGACTTCAAATGAATGCAGATCGAGGTAACTTGCCCCAGAAAAGGAACAAAAATACTAGGATTGATAAGTGTGAAGCCAACAATGATTGACCGAATTAAAGAAGTGCAGAAAAAACACGCGAAAAAAGGTAAAAAACTTGTGGAGAAAGGTAGAGGAAAGTATTACTTGGATGGAAATACGATACTACGGTTTGAAAATCGAGTATGGATTCCCTAAAACGATGACCTGAAATGAGAGATTCTTCAGGAGGCACACAACTCAAAGTTTTTCGTACACCCTGGCAACACCAAGATTTACGGGGATGTACGTGAGAACTTCTGGTGGCCGAATATAAAGAGAGAAATAGCCATGTGGGTGAGTCGTTGCTTGACTTGTCAACGAGTCAAAGTAGAACACCAAAAGCCGAGTGGACTACTTCAATCATTGGAGGTTCTAAAGTGGAAATAGGAAAACATCATCATGAACTTTTTCACGGGATTACCCCCGACCTTGAGAGGGATGAATGCGATTTGGGTTATAGTTGACTGACTAACCAAATCAGTGCCTTTCATATCGATTAAAGAAACATACAAGCTGGAACAGTTAGTGAAGCTGTATGTTAAGGAGATAATGAGTAGACACACCATCCTGATTTCAATTGTATCCGATCGAGATGCCAGGTTTACATCACAATTTTGGAATAGTTTCCAAAAGTATATGGGGAATCGCCTCGACATGAGTATGGCATACCACCCCCAAACGGACGGATAGAGTGAAAAGACGATACAGACCCTAGAGGACATGCTGAGAGCTTGTATGATGGACTTCAAAGGATGTTGGGATGATCACTTACCACTGATCGAGTTTGCGTACAACAACAACTATCATGCGAGTATAGGCATGCCACCTTTTGAAGCATGTAGAACCTCGTTATACTATAATGAAGTTGGAGAACGAAAGTTGAAAGGACCTGAGCTTGTTTAGTAAGTGGAGGATGCCATCAGAATTATCCGCAAGATAATGAAAGTGGCCCAGGACCGACAGAAATAGTATGTTGATCGCCACCGTAAAGATAGGGCTCTTGAGGTGGGTGAATACACATTCTTGAAATGTCACCCTGGAAAGGAATGATGAGGTTCGGTAAGAAAGGGAAACTAAGTCCAAGATTTGTGGACCATTCCAAATTCTACAGAGGATCCGAGTAGTAACCTATGAATTAGCCTTACCGCCAGCCCTAGGGCAATCCACAACTTATTTCATGTATCTATGCTACGCCCATATAAGCCCGACTTCCATGGGGCAATCGATTACCAACCCATTAAAATTAATCAAGATCTGACCTACGTGGAGGTCCTAGTAGCTGTCGTCGATCGATAAGTCAAGAATTTATGCAACAAAGAAGTCGCGTCAGTCAAAGTGATTTGGAGGAACCATGACGTTGAAGAAGCGACTTGGGAATTAGAAAGTGACATGAACAAGAAGTACCCCCATTTGTTTGATATGTAAAAATTTGGGGAAAAAATTTCTATAATGGGGAGAGAATGTGAGAATCCGATTTTATGAACAAGCGATTATTAAATAAAATTTTTATTCTCCTATTTATGACAATTATTTTCTGCATAATTATATTACAAAAAATTTAATTAAAATAAAGATATTATGCTTAAATGTATTTTGGTCATTTTGACAAATGTTATGCTCAAAGGCATATTGGTCATTTCGGCTAAAGATATGACCAAGGGCATTTTGGCCATTGTGACAAATGTTATGCTCAAGGGCATTTTGGTCATTTTGACCAAAGATATGACCAAAGGTATTTTGGTCATTTCGACAAATGTTATACTCAAGGGCGTCTTGGTCATTTTGACCAAAAAGTCAAAAAGTGTTCAAAATCATGAAACGATTGAAGATCTGGAATCAGCAAAGAAAAATAGTGAATCGAAACGCTGTCGAATTTTTGGTTTGACCTAGCCCTGGGTTAACTTTTTGATCGGAGCATCATTTGGAAAAATGGACAGCACCGTTGAATTCGCAGCGTGCCAAAACATATGAATAGAGTATAATATTGACTTTTCACATTTTTTGAATATTTAGCTATTTATTAATTAACAATGCAACCGGTACGCATAACGATACATTTTATCTGAATTTAGGAAGAGAAAGCAGACAGGTGGGACCCACTGCCACATAGGCATTGGAATATTCCTTATTCTTATAATGTTCTTTATTCCCTTGGCATATTTCATTTTGTCTTATACCCATTTTGAATTTGAGGATAAGGTTACACATACTTTTGTCCCCAATCATAGGTGACTCACCAAAATTGGAAACCCTAGGTCTAGCCTATAAATACACACCTATCGACGCAGCCCAAAGCATCAGATTATAACAGAAACCCTAATTTTATTTTTCAAGCTTAGTTCATAAGGTATAAATTTAAAGATTTAATTTTTGGTAATGATTATTCAAATTGATGTTTAGATTAGCTGCATAGAGTCTCACAGACATGATTTCCACCCTCAATCGATCATCTTGAGCAAATTGATGTTTAGATTAGTTGCATACGATTGTTCAAATTGATGTTTAGATTAGTTGCATAGAGCCTTGTGTGGCCCTGAATTGATTGATTTACAGTCGGGTATGAAGAACCCTAATTTTTGAATTAGGAAAAAATTGATTCTTGCAAAACAATTAATGTTTTGTGAAATTGATAGAGGACTTTTGTTCCTGAGCCAAAATAGAGTGGATTCAAGCTTTAAAATACGGATTTTGGCCAAGATTTGACCACCCGAAGGTCGGATTACAGGTGGGCCTTGAACCCGTAGCAAAGTCCGGATTTTTAGCCATGAATTCGATGTTGTTTTGGTCGATTGATGGTTCCATTGCATTCCTTATGTCGTAATGTTAATTTTAATGATTTTTAATTATTTTTTAGGACTCGAAAACATAAAATTTAAACTTGGCCGGAAGGTGCTGCCGCCAACCATGGCTACCACTACCATGGCCTGAGAAGAAACAACCAAGATCTTGAAACAAGCGTGTTAGGGCCCGGGGCAGTAAGATTCATACCTTTCATCAATGAAAGGTTCATGAATCCACGATCCCTCGTTGAATCTGTGCATGTGTGTGTGTGTGTGTGTTCTACCGTGTGGGCATGACTGTCGGCGAGCCAACGACCGGCAAGCCATGGTTGCCGAGGAAGTTGAGGATAAAGAAGCAGTTGACTTGGTCAACTGTTTCTTTTGTTATTTTATTCCTATTTTTTATTTTAAATATCAATTCAGTTAATTACCAAATGTTGTTGTTGTTGTTATTATTATTATTATTATTATTATTATTATTATTATTATTATTATTATTATTATTATTATTA
>JAUMHB010042867.1:4445-18190 GCA_032359685.1 Pittosporum tobira
CTTATACGATCAATATTTTTAATAAAATGTATATATTTTTACAAAACGATATCGTCTTAACTAAAAATATTGATCATGGCAATTCAATTTACCTACCTTAGTCTCTAATAAATAAAAATATATCTATAATTTAAAATGTATCAAAAATAATAATTATCTCTAATCTAATATTGAAACGTAGGTAATAACTTGTAAGTATATTTAAACAATCCTTTGCTATAATTATGTGAAATTAAAATTAAGGTAAGAAATTAAAGTATTTTTAAAATATTTAGTGTAACTTACGTATCCTTAATTTTTTTCAAACAAATCGAGCATAGAGTTTGGTCGTGTCGCGCGCGATCCATGGCTGCAAGAATGAATCTTTAACAGAAAAACCAATAGGTGCGGATATTTAATTTTGATTTACTCATTTTTTCAAAAATAAATTTAAATCATTTACACATCTATATATAAAAAAAATCAAATCAAATGCCGCGTGGATAACAGGAATTAGTAGAAGCAGCCAATGAGGTAATCGTAGAGTTCCGTGTGGGCAACAGAAACCAACCCAATAATACAGGAAACAAGCAGTCCATTTCCAGGTGGTACCAAAGGGGCATCCATTCTTCGATATAATATTGCTCTATATATATACACACACACACACACACACACACAGATATCATCCATTGACGACCCTTTTCTTATTTTGTTCTTATTCTTAGCCTGCCACCCGATTATTCTTCAACCTCTTTACAATCATTCAGAAAGGGTGTCTGTGGAATTTTGTGTGTGTATACATACATATATATATATATATATATATAGAGAGAGAGAGAGAGAGAGAGAGAGAGATTATATATCTAATGGTACTGTTGGCGAAGAAGGAAGGGAAGAAGGAGGAGGGAATGCGACTGGGGAAGTACGAATTGGGAAGGACTCTCGGTGAAGGAAACTTTGGTAAGGTCAAATACGCTCAGGACGTCCATTCGGGTCACCCGTTTGCCGTTAAAATCTTGGAGAAGACCCGAATTATTGATCTCAAGATCACTGATCAGGTCATTTTCTGTCGTATATACACACATATATTTTGTGGGTGTTGCTGTTATGATCTAAAAAAAAAAAAAACTTCAAATTGGTTTTTTTTTTTATTTTATGTATTGAACATACGTATAATTGTTGAGTTTGGCATGATTGTCAGTTTTGTTGAGTTTTTCCCAAACTAAAAGTATTGTTGTTACTTGTTTGGATTGCAGATAAAGAGGGAAATTCGTACTTTAAAGCTCCTCAAACATCCTAATGTGGTCCGGTTATACGAGGTATGTTTCTCTCTTTAAAGCTAGTTCAACACGAACCTTTTTGTAGAGCTAAATTCTTACCGTCTTACTAATTCATTATCCATTTATTCATGGAGGATTTTTTCTTCAATTTAAGTGTTTGTTTGTTAACAACTCATACAACTCTTTTAGAGATTATGAAACTCAAATGTAACAAAAAAAAAAAAAAAAAATCATGTTCAAAAAGCTAAATTTTATAATTTAAATTCATTCATAAGTTTTATCAAACAAACTCTAATCATGTCAAAAAAATTACAGTATGATTTTTATGTCCTAAAATTCAGTTGTACAGATCATTGAACCCCTTAAACAGTGAGATAGAGAATCTTTCCATGATGAAGAAATCTTGATCATGAACTGGGGAATCAATTCACAGAGATTAGTTAATAGCATAAGGCTCTAGTAAAGAAAGTTAAAATGGACATATTCTTTGCTCCATGTACTCCGGCGGAATTTGGTCTGACTTCATTCAATTCCATCTGCCTAATCTCAACTAAAGACACGTTTTTGTATTCAAACCTTCTCTTATAATATAATAACTGCATATATTTATATATTTAGGTAATTAAATTAGAAGGGGAAAGGAAATTGGTGTAGCTTACTAGATGATGCATGTTCTTGTAGGGTCCAATAATAACTTCTTGTTGGGTTTGGTTGGAAATATATCACCAAGAAACTGCCCATGCTTCCAGGTCCAAACAAATTCAGCTTGTGGCATATGGGTCCCTTGGATTTTTGACATATTCTGCCCCAATAATTGTTGGATAACTTCAGATCTACAGTTATTTGACCCATTAAGCTGATCTATAAGTATATTCCTAGGTTCAATAATCAAATTGCACTATTGGACATATTTTGCCTGAATAATAATAAAGTTTTAATATATTATTTTTAAAATGATTACTTTTTTTTGAATTTTAGTACCTTGATTTCTAAAGTGTATTATAAGCAGGTGATAGCAAGTAAAACCAAGATTTACATGGTCCTCGAGTGCGTGAACGGTGGTGATTTGTTTGACAGAATTGTAAGCACCTTTTGCTATATGATATTCATAGTAAACTTCCAGCTGATTTATCGTCTATTGATTCACATGTAGTCTAACATCCTTATGCTGCCCATGCTTTTGCAGGCATCCAAAGGGAAACTCTCTGAGGCTGCAGGCAGGAAGCTGTTTCAACAGCTAGTAGACGGGGTTAGCTATTGTCATAATAAAGGCGTCTTTCACCGGGACCTCAAGGTTTACTTCCACACAGAATCCATGAATTCTCCGGTTCATGATACCATGGTTCACTTTTGGAAATGAAGTTGGTTTTTCTCACTAACTCCATCCCACAAAAAGAATCTCATCTGAAAATTTTGCAAATATTAGAGATATATTTTACTTTCATATTTACCCTAAACATAATGAGTGCTTATTAAAAGAAAAAGTCGTGACCCTAAACTTGAGAATATTATATCATTTTATACTACAATAAATATGGACCCTTTTTGTGGAAAAAAAAATCGACAAATGAGACTTTTGTTGTGTTATGGAGGGAGTACTGACCTATATATTTTCTTTCCCGAATGTCAGTTAGAGAATGTCCTTGTTGATGCAAAAGGAAACATAAAGATATCAGATTTTGGCCTAAGTGCGTTACCCCAGCATTTTAGGGTATGCAACCTCAACTTCCAGGATTGTGAAGCACATTATTATTCTTCATTAAGTCACTTATAGTATTTTTATCTGCATTTAGGATGACGGGTTACTGCATACGACCTGCGGTAGTCCCAACTATGTTGCTCCTGAAATTCTCCAGAACAGAGGTTATGACGGTGCCACCTCAGATACATGGTCATGTGGGGTCATCTTATACGTAATTCTCACAGGATATCTACCATTTGACGATAGAAATCTTGCAGTTCTATATCAGAAGGTATGGAACTTCGATGTTTTTCTTTTTGTATGAACCTCTACTGAATGCTTTATATAATTTAAGTTTTCAAGAACTTTTAATCTGAATTTTCTCGAGGGAATTCAGATTTTCAAAGGGGATGTTCAGATCCCGAAGTGGCTGTCCCCTGGAGCCAAAAACCTAATAAGACGGACTCTTGATCCCAACCCTAGCACTCGAATAACAATGGCGGAAACCAAAGCAGATAAATGGTTTAAACAAGAGTATACTCCTGCATATCCCGAGGAAGATGAAGATGCATGCATAGATGATGAAGCTTTGTCAATACATGAGGTATACATACTTTGATACACTATTTATTGTTTAAATTGTACCTTTCATATATTTTAGTAATTTTGACCCGAAACCAAAGGGATTTTGTTTTCATGAAGCCACCTCAAGCAGAAAAAGATCCAGAATCACCAACTCTCATTAATGCCTTTCAGCTAATTGGAATGTCCTCATGCCTGGATCTCTCAGGCTTCTTTGAGAAAGAGGTAAAAGCCACGGCTGAAGTACATATAAATTTCCATGATCTTTACTATATATCACAGAATGAGTTCTCAACGAAGTTAATAGATTTTAATATATATGCATTTATTTGAGATTTTCCAGGATGTTTCCGAGCGGAAGATCAGATTTACATCTAATCATTCCCCAAAAGAATTGATCGAGAGGATTGAGGATACAGTACTGCAGATGGGTTTTGGAGTTCAAAGGAAAAATGGAAGGGTTAGTACTTGTTATAATCATTAGACTCGTACTTGATGCTTTTGCTTCCTTATAATATAAAATATCAGTCAGCTTATACAGAAATTTACTAATCATTATGTTAATCTGTGTCATCGTGATCAGCTAAAAGTGATCCAAGAGCATAAAGGCCAGAAAAGCCTAGTTAATCTTTCAGCTACAGCAGAGGTAAGCAATTCTTGAAACTCAACTAGTCCTTGTGCTTACAAATAACGTAGCAGCTTGTATCTATCCTTTTCTATTCGTAATTTTATCTGTAAATGTGGCAGGTGTTTGAAATTAGTCCATCATTGTATGTAGTTGAATTAAGAAAAACTAGTGGAGATTCTAAAGTATATAGACAGGTTTTTACCTCTCTCTCTCTCTCTATATATATATATATCCAGGTTGGACCCGGCTAGAATATTGTAGTTAACTAGCTTATGTTCGCCGTTTAAAATTCAATCTAATAGTTTACTTTCATTAGGAAGATTACGGTCCACCATTAATATTGACGAATGACAGATTACTAAATTACCCTTTAAATAATTTCTAATCATTCCATCAATTTTATTGATGGACGTCCGCAATAAAAGTCGCGAGTGATGATGGTTTATATAGAACAATTTTAAGAGAGCAAATTAAAAGTTGCAAGAAGATTCCAATCAAAGTTTAAAAATAGATGCAGCATTCCCAAATAATGAAAAGTTGTAAGAAGTTTTCAATCAAACATTAAATGAACCGGTCTACAAAAGGGAATTAAAATAAGGAGCAGCATAAAATCAAATATAAAAGCACTTTGAAGTTTGAACATGGACAAATTCAATCAACAAAGCAAATCTCAGTTATCATCATGTTTCATAAGATTGTTTTTTTATATCAATACCCCATCCACCATTTTTATTGACAGATGTCCGTCAATAAAAATAACGGAATGATTAATAATTACATAAATGGTAGTTTGATAACCTGTTGTTCGCTAATAGTAATGGCAGACGTCCGCCATTATTTTTGACTGACTGTAATCTTTCTAATGAGACTAAACCGCTGGATTGAATTTTAAACGGTATAGGTAAAGTGGCTGTTTACAGTATCGTAGCTAGCCTTGGATCGGACCCTATCTATCTATCTATTTATCCATCCATCTATCTATCTATCTATCACGTCTGGCTTGCTGACTTTGATAGTATGTTATGCAGTTATGTGAAAAGTTGTCGCATGATTTGGGTGTCCCGCGAGGTCAAGAACTGGGTGCCTCGCGAAGTCAAGAACTGTTGCCTGTAGGATTTTGAAGACCTAAGTAGCTAGATAAAACCCAAGACATGAATGGTTTTAGTCCTTTTTGGATCAATTTGTATAGGAACAATTCATTCATGTACCCAAAAAAAAGTATAGGAACAATTCATATTTCGTTTCTTGAGATAAAAATAATTTTTAGTTGTGGTTTGCCGCTTTGTACAGAACATAATTCATATTCAATGTGCAATTTTGCTTATAGCTATCAGTTGACTTGGCCTTTCACCTGGTATCGAGCTGCTACTCAGTCCATCAGGAGAATATTATGCTGGTTTCTTGAGTTCCAATAATGTAGATGCATATCTATTGGTTCGAAACAGATAAAGATTCTATGTATGTATAGATTCTTAATCAATTTAGTATAGTGAATTTCAAAATAATCCACTGATAATATTCATGCTTACATTTTCTGATGAATGCAAAAAGTAGACGGCATAATTCTTGAATAATTCTGATTGTTCGTACAAGCCAAGCGATACAATTATGACATTGACGAATCGTTTCTTTTTTGAACAAGTTAAACTTCAAACTCTTTTCAGTTTGAAGATCAAGCCCTCATCAATAAGTACAAAAATATAATACTATTCATTATTCAGAATTTACATGTAAAATTATATTTATATACTGTACAATACTGCTCTTATTTACATGTTCTATATGGTATTTTAGCCTTTATAGTAACCCTTATCGGGAATGGATTTGTAAAGTTACCATTCACAGATGAGCGCAACAACTAACTTACAGCAAGCCTGTCTCCAAGCTCTTTTCTGTATACTTGAATCAAGCCGCTACCATCTACCATTTGAAGCTTCTCATTCAACAAGGTTTTGTATTGATCATCTCTGTCTTCCAAGTTACGCATCAGATCAACCTAGATGCCAAGAAAAAAAAAACCATTCAAGAACAGACAAAAAGTCTTACTGCACTGAAAACTAAATAAGTGGACAGTTAATATTTTAAACAAGGCAATAAATAACCCTCAAGGAGTATGAATGGAACTACAGAGGTCAACCAACATTTTGGTATACCGGAAAACTTAACTATCAAAAGTCAAACATATTATGTTACCTGCTTCTGAAATAGGTCAAATTCATCTGAGCTGAGATAACCATCACTATTAGCATCTAGGACTTGCATCATCTCCTGGGCATCTTCCCCTTGGGCACCAAGCTCTTCCATTACCTCCATAAGTTCTTCAATGCTGATCTTACCATCTCCATTCTTGTCAAGAAGGCGAAATACTCTATTTCTCTGGTCAATCTCAAGACCTTTATGGTTTGTGGAAGGAAAATCTTTAAGACGCAATGCTGCAAGTTCAGCAGCAGCCATCATAATGGCCTTGAGACGCTTTGCCTGCAGATGAACAAATGAAAAGAAATTTTTACATGGTTCTTTAGTAGAATGTACTGTTAACAAATGAGCTTCACTCACTTGACAAAGGTCAAATATGTGCAAAGAAAGGTTTAATATAAACAAACAGAACTTTCCTGGGAAAAGGTATTAGGAACAGTTGACTAATGCTCTTTCATTTTGTGGTTTTCACATGATTGGACTAAGAATGGATAACTAAATGCTTAGATGATATGCTCGCGTAATCTTTTGTGTGTGCGAAGGACAAAGGCACTTGCCAAATAGGTAATGTATTGCACATGCACTAGCCACTAAGTAACATATTAGGGGAAAAAAGGGTGAAGAGTTACTTTTTAGTGTTTGCATGAAAGTCTTTTGGTCCTTATTGTAGCAGGGTAACGTTAAAATGAGCTTATTTAACATAACCCCTTAACATAAAAATACAGAAAATTAATAATATAAATATCCATAAGCCTCTCATCGCCGTGTCCTCATGGATCTAATGAACAATTCTTACACGATACTCAACATCATGAATCTCTAGGCTAGTTCTCAGCAACTGTCTTTTGACATATTTACTAATCAAAAATATAATTTTACGAACTTAGATTACTATCATAATGAGAACTGAGAAGGTATAAAACATTAGCGGATTTTCCTTGATTGAAAAAATTTACAAAATAAGTTACCTCTTCTGGATCAGTTAAGTCACCCTTGTACAAAGAATGGGCTGCTGTTCCACCAGCTGCCAACCTATCCATCTCTGTTGTCCTAATTTGTATCTCCATTGGCGGTCTAGTCATCCCACTTTCACTGACATCAACTGCCATATGCAAACTTTTGTACCCGTTGGCCTTAGGCCTGGCAATATAGTCTTTGGATCTGTTTGGCATCTCTTTCCACAAAGATTGGATTACTTCACGTGCCCTGTAGCATGCTTTCTCACCTTCTTCAGACATATTTATTTCAGAACAAGGCTTCAATATGACTCGTAATCCTAAGATGTCATGTACCTCTTCAGGCTTGCGGCCATCATTCAACAGTTTCTTCATCGTGCTATATCGACTTTTATAGCGGCCAACAACTGAGATATCGTCCACCATCTCCGCCAACAAGGGATCAGATTTCAAGGACTGAAGCACCTGTTCCTTGTACAAATCTATAAGAGGCTTACTTCCTGTATCATGACTCCTTAACCAAGTAGTAACATAAAGATAAGAATATGGAAACAAATATTGAAACGAAAGATCCTCCAACTCCAATGATAAGAAGTTTGTCCCAATTGCATGTGCTAGGGGAGCATGTATCTTCATAATCTCGAGGGAAAGTACTTGCTGCTGATACCTTGGCAAGTAATCTAAATGCCTCATCATATCAAGTTTTAATGCAAGGTCTAGTATCAAAGCCCTAACATCATAGTAGGTAAGGCAAAACTTCCTTAGGGCAGCAGCACTATCATCATCCAGTACTTCTACTCTTGAAGAAATGTTCTTCATGCGCAAACTTTCATGCAACAGATGAGCAGCACTAGTCCCAATCCGATTTCTCACTTCTTGCATAGATATGGCACCTGTTTCCAAAACTTCTCTTAGTATACCAGCTGAAATAATTTCTGCATCCATCTGCAAACAAATTTACTGTTGTTACTTAGAACAATTATTATTAAAATAAATGGAATAACATCACATAAATACTCTATTACTCCCTCAATTCGACAAAGAGAGGCCTATTTTGATTTTCAAACGCTAATCCTTAAAATCGTAAATCTCAAAATTAACATTAATTCATCTAATTTTAGTCAACACAATCATGAATGTTGTAAACTTTACAAAAAGTCTTACTCATTAAAATATTTATTGTTTTCAATCCTACCACGTCGATTTTAAATTTTAGGATTTTGCCGACTCTTAAAATTCGAAAATGGACAATCAACTTGTAACAAAGGTACCAAGTGCGAACCTGAAGATCAGCGAGAATAACAGCAACAGATAAGGCCTTGGAGAGAGTAGAGCGTCCATCAGGTGAAAGAGGCAGCGTGTGCAATATCGGTATCGTTAGCTTGAGTGACTTAAAGAGTAACCTAGACGAGCTTGTGGATAAGACGTTCATGTTCATCCTCTCGGTCAGCTCATTGAAGGCTCCCACTAATTCCACAACCATCTTTCCCCCTGGCTGTTCCAGCGCCGTCGCAGCTGCCGGCGACATTCCAATTGCGAATACTCTGAGTCGGGTGATCCGGCGACGGGTCTGCGTTTGCGGAGTGGTTCGGGTTTGGGGAAGTGTGAAGGCTGGGACCCTGATTTTGGGAAGGGATTGAAGATGTCGGTTGGTGATGTAGTTGAGCTCCATTGCTTGGGGGGTTCTGTGATATTTCCGTTTTCGGTTCTGGTAACGGACTAAATAGTCCTAGAGGACGAGTGAGTGGACGGACAATGGGCTTGTAATGAAGCAATGGTTAAGAGAGAGGCCACGTTGGATTTTGGATTTTGTAAGACGTAGTAATTAATAAGGTAAGATTACTACTTTTATTTAACTCAAATGAGATTAATTCTCGAATAATCTTCTATTCAAATAAAAATTAATAAGATAGGATTATTATATAAATTTTTAAAAAATTAATTTTATACAATAATTTATTAAACATTTTAACACATTTAAAATTTTATATTTCGCGTTTTCTTCTTTATTTTTAATTATTTTTTCGCACTCACACATCCTTGCAAATCTACTAATATCTTAAAACAATTTCACCGGATTGATTTTGATATTACAATGCAAACTGCATCAATTTCTTTTGATTACTAATTTAATGTTTTAATTCAAGATGTGATTTAGTAATTAGTTTAAAGTTCTTCTTGAACCTCCTATGCTAGTAAAATACATGAGATTTTAAAATAGTTATTTGACATATATTACAATCTCATCAGCATAATATTCATCAAAACCAATCTTATTATTATTAATTTATGGAACTTGATTCACGAATATCGCTCGTTATATATTGATATAATTCACGTTTACTAAAAACGTTGAGATATTATAACATTCAAATGCAGTAAAAAAATCATGTTTGATAGACTGTATTCACAAAATTTAAATTCAAAAAATTGAGAGTACATCTTAAATTTAAATTCAACAAAAACTTAAAATTAAATTTAAGATGAAAACCGTAATTAAGATAGTTTTCACCGCTACTTCCTTCCAAACAAGCCAATCGCCAACGTTTACTAATTTTTTTTGAGATTCTAAAAGTTAAAATGAAAAAGAAAATATGGAATTTTATAAAAATAATAAAAAAAATAATCTTATTCGTTCAATTATTTTTTTGAAAGGTGAGAGGTTTGACGATTACGGGGATAATGATGTAACTAATTTATTGTCAAAACAGAACTTAACAAGAAAAAGGGCGATTTGAACTTTATACCCTTAAAGTTGCCACGCAGTTACACTTTAGTTCTTCAGTTTCTGATTTTATCAATTTCTTCCTTCAAGTTCCACATTTGTGTCAATTGGATACGGTCAACGTTCATGTTGAAGCCACGTAATTTGCACAAAGGGTAGATGAGGTACTCCGTAAACGACTCGAGAAACAAAAAAAGGCAACCGAATGAAACCGGTCGAAAAACCTTACTTCGCTCGTATGGATGAGATATTTTCCTGTTACCAAACAAAGCTTGAACGAGCACGAGCAGCATTCTAAACATCCTACCCTGCTCTGATTCTCAACTCCACTACTCTATTTAAGCCTCTTCTTTAAAAAAATTACAATTTTTCATCAATTTGAGTGAACGAGCAGCACTCTGAACATCCTATGAAAATCCCTGCTCTGATTCAACCTCATCTTTAGAAATCACTTGAACGAGCACTTGAAGGAGCTGCTAACGACCATGGATCGTTGCCTAACAAGATCTAATTGGAGAAGATAAAGTGATTGTGGTCAAATGATGAATTGCCACTGTGGTCTCCCAACTATTTTGCATACCTCATGGACAGATTACAACCCAGGGAGGAGGTTTTACTCATGTGTTCATAGTGAAGTAAGATTTTATTGGGTATGTTAAATTTAATTTTTTTACATTAAATTTGGTTAAGTGTTGCTTCTTGATTTTTGCTCAGAACAATGGTTGTTGATTTTGGGAATAGTTAGATCCCCTCATGTGTGCTCTATCACATCAAATAATACATAGGTTGCTTTGAAGGATCAATGCTTTGAAGTTATAGAACATGGAGTTAGAGGACATGACACCAATTGCAAATAGGGCAAGAAGTGACTGCTCAAGAGCAAATAGAGGAAATAGGACAACGGATAAGCAATCAAAATGGAGAAAACTCGACTTTTTTCTTATTGGAACAACCTTGTTATTTGTTATTTTTTGGCTCTGCTCCATAAAATTAGAGCAACCATTGATGCTTTCAACTAAAAATTGTAATTTGCAATAAACAATTGTAATGACAGCTTTTGAGTAATGTCTTTTGATTAATCTGTTTTGAGTAATATGGTTTTGATAAATTTGTTTTCAAGCTTTGTAATGTGGTTTGGAGTGATCTGTTTTGCGCATGCCAGTATTTGGTCTGTAATATGGTCAGTAAGGTTTGAGTAATGGTTGGTCTGAGCAATATGGAGTGAATAATGGAGTGATCTGTTTGAGTAATCCTGAGCATGGTAGTAATGAGCTAATATGGTCTGAGCTAATATGGTTTGAGCATGCCAATATGGTCCGTAATGAGGTAATATGGTCTAAGCATGCCAGCAGTTTTTCAATAATATGGTCTGTATTTGGTTTGAGCTAATATTATGCCATAAAACTGATAAACTGATAAAATTGAAAAACTGATAAAACAGACAATTAAATAAACTGTTTTGAAATACAAATACAAAATTGTAATATGGTCTGTTTTTCAGCTTCCCAAAAATTGAAAACTGTTTTGTAGTCTTACAAACCATAACGTGAACTGCTGCTGATAACTTGAGCATGCTGATAACTTGACAATTATTACATATTAATCAAACTGTTGCTGATAACTTGAACTGCTGCTAATAACAATTATTACAAACCATAACTTGAACTACTGATAACATACAATTATTACATGATTACTGTTTTGTAGATTACTAAGCTAATAAACTGAGCATGCCATAACTTGAATTGCTTCTGATAACTTGAGCATGTTGAAAAACTGCTACTAATAACTGAAAAATTGATAAACTGCTGGTGGTAGAATTATGCTGCTGAAAACTATAAAACTGTAAAACTATAAAACTGATAACATAATCCTGCTGCTGAAAATTATAAAACTGTAAAACTGGACTGAAAAACTTAACTTTAACGTAATCCTGTAAAACTAAAATTTAACATAATCCTGTAAAACTAAACTCAACTTTAACATGATCCTACTGCTGCTAACTGAACATATAACTTGAACAATGCAAAAACTAAACTTGAACATAATGCTGTAAAAATGTAAAACTGTAATCTTGTGAAATGATAACTTGAACCATAAATTGAAAAACTGATAAAACTGCAAATCCTGTAAACTTGATAACTGAACATAAACTTGAACAATAACAATACCATAAACTGAAACTACAACCATAAACTGAACATAAACTTGACCAATAACAATACCATAAACTAATAAACTGAACAGTGCCATTAAACAATAAAAATACCAGTACAACCATTAAATCACAACCATTAACTAAAACCAACTTACTACAACCATTAAATGACAACCATAACTTGCATAAACTACAACCATTAAATCACAAAAGTGATAGCAAAAAGGACAGTCTCACAATCATGTCGAAAATTCATTCTCTTTGGGGTTGATTTTGAAGAGGTTGCACCTTCTGCTGCATTTTTCAAGTTTGCGACTGTAAAAAAATATTTTCCACCTTTCTTTATGATTGGAGGTCCTCTAATTGGAGGTGATCTCAATTGAGGTGGTCTCATAGGTGTGCTCCAAGGTCCCCTTGGCCTAAAAGAATTGGAGAATAATTGATTTGGGACTGTAGTCATTACTCCAGGAGGTGCCATAGATTCTTGTCTTTGAGGTTGTTGTCATGGATAATGTACTTCTAGTGGCCTGACAGCTATGATAAAAGAATTATATTTAATTCATATAATAAAATATGGATATCAATTATATTTATAAATGACATTATAAATATATATAAGAATTAAAAATATTAACAAAAAATAATAAAACAAAAAATAAAACTTACTACTTCATTAAATTGTTGACTTTGTTGACTTAATTCATACTGGGAAACATGGATTTCATCTTGTATTGTAGAAGCATTTTCCTCTGGCATTGTAGAATTCCCAGATGGTTCTAAATTCTTATCATTCTTGCAACCCTTTTTGTTGTGTCTCATTACTTCACAATTACTACATCTTACTGATTTCTGATACCTTTGAAGTTTACATGGAACATCTCCATTATTTTGTTTGTTTGTGCCTTTACCTCCCTCATCAGCTGCCTTCCTTCTACACCTCTTAGGTCTACCGGCAACCTTCTCAATCTTAGGTGGTTGAAAATGTGGCATTCTAGTGTCCTCCCAAAACTCTGAGCTTTCTGTAGCTTCAATGTTATTCTCATAAATCTTTAACATTGTTTGATCATTGTAATAATCAGATGTATAATTCTCAGGTTCTCTTTCATCAAAAAACATAGCAGATATGGCATGAGCACATGGTATACCATTCAAATTCCACTTTTTACAGGTACACAACAATTCTTTCAAATCCACAATATATTGTTCACTATAAATTGTTATTATTTGAAATCTGCAAGCTACTGAATGTTTAGCAATACACTCACCTGTAAGAACCCAATATTTTCAACATGTTATAAAATTTATTTATTTATTAACAGTATAATATTTTGGGGATAAAATAAATTGTAGGGTGCTAAATGCAAATATTGGTTTCCTACAAAAAAATGTTAACGTTAAAGTTAGGCAATATTTATTCTCGTACTAAGCGCTACAAAGTATTTGTGGACCCCACAACCGAAAACGTGTGGACCCCACAACTGAAAACGTGTGGACCCCACTAATATTCGTCGGACGACTTTTGAGATGCCCTAAAACTCAAATGGTCAATAATTATTG
>JAUMHB010042878.1:0-15176 GCA_032359685.1 Pittosporum tobira
GAAACCTCTGTGCCATGTGTCTAGTTTCAGTTTTTAAATGCCTAACCCACCGGTTGCAGAAAATCAATTTTGATTTCCAGCCAACTCATGTCCATTGGCGTCAGATTCTTGCGCCACAAGTTTAACTGACTACTCAATTCACCCTTCAAAAATTAACCAAATTTTATGAAAAAAAATTAAAACACTATTCAAGTTTTTTTGGTCTTCAACTAGAGCTTCGGGGAAAAAAACATTTTACTGAAGGCACGCCAACAGTATCATGTTCATATCCCATTGAAGGCAAATGTATCTGAAATTACTACACCTTCCATATCATTATCGATTTAAAATAATATAAAATAAAAAACCATATTTTACACAAACATAAAAGTACTTGACAAAAATACAAATGGGATCTCCAATATCATCAAAGGATGGCAAAATTACACAAACACGTAGCATTACAACTGCAATTCTTTTGTAGTGTAAATACATACATAATAACAAGCTATACTGCAACAAGGTTTTAGCATAATCAAAAATGAAAGGGATTTTCCTACGAGCTATTAGTATATTCTTTAGTTATTCTATTACACACACACCACAACCCAACCCAAACCCCCTCCAAAAAAAAAAAAAAAAAAAAACCAATCCCAGTTCACTAGCATGTGAAATTACCCAATCCAGAGCTTTCCGAGGCTCCTGAAATGTTATTTAAGTCTACAATCATCTTCACCTCTTTTATACAGCACCAACCACCAAAACAGAGGCTCCAAGATTTTAACTAAGGCTAAATCTTTTGCATCAATTTACCATACATCTAAAGCTCACCCCAAGTATATACATACACAGAGCAACTCAAACATCTCTATGTATCAAGCTCGTATGGTTAGGTAAAAAAGAATGAAACCCAATAAAAGAAATAATATCTACTCATTAATTCTCCATATGAACCTACTCACCCAATAAGCGATGCCATGGTTAACAATCTGTGTTCCTTTAAATTGTCCCAGTTATCATCCCTTCTTGCTGCCTGTCTGTTTACAGAAAAGTTTGATTTTGAAATATTTGAATTCTTTAATACGTATGTTTCATAGGACAGTGGCTGGAGTTATAGCAAATCAGGTTCAGGAATAAATACTATTGCACCATTTGGATTCATCCATTTTTTCTAAATGTAATTGATATCCTATGTAACCATACAAAAATGAAGCAATAAGAGTTCATACAAGTTGGCTACAAACAGACAAACAGTAAATCAACAATGTTAATTAATACTCCCTCCATTACAAAATTAGGAGATACTTTTCAGTTCTATCAAACTAGGTTTGTGAAATACTAAAATTCAAATTATAATATAATTTTCAAAATTTCCAAGTTTGTATGCAATACTATTTTATATGTAGTTTACAACATTGACTTGACTTTGACATCAATCAAAATAACTTCAAATTTGAATTTTACGATTTCACAAATGTACTTTATTAGAACGCATATGTATCTCTAATTTTGGAAGAAAAGGAGTACCTCTTAGTAGAACACAGTGCTTAGCATATCGGCACCATATCCATTTAAGGCGAGAACAGGCCTGTAGGAAAGTTTATGCAGTCAGAACACAAACTATATGATTACACAATTGATAATAAAATGTTCAACTCCCTTTCTGTTTCAGACGATGTCAGTCAAGTATCATACTCCCTCCATTCCAAAATCTAGAGATACCTAGGAAAAACAATAGTTTTTATAGGCCATTTTCTGTTTACAATATTATCCCTTAGAAAGTAAGAGGAGAGAAAGGCTTAAGTGGGAGGGTAGAAATTGAGAGAACGGCTTAAGTTGGTGGGCAGCAATGGAGATTAAGGCTTAAGTTGACGGGCAACAATGAAGAGTAAGGCTCAAGTTGAGTGGATGGGTCTTGTGATGGATGACAACAAGAGATGCAGGAAGAATAAAGGCACTTACCCAACATTAACAATTAAACATCAATAGCAACAAGGGCTATAAGGTAACTACGGTGA
The DNA here is from genome assembly GCA_032359685.1 of Pittosporum tobira. Taxonomy (NCBI): domain Eukaryota; kingdom Viridiplantae; phylum Streptophyta; class Magnoliopsida; order Apiales; family Pittosporaceae; genus Pittosporum; species Pittosporum tobira. The sequence continues at coordinate 1,998 of JAUMHB010042878.1, forward strand.
GATAGGTACATTAAGTCGGAAGTATTTCAGCTAGTTAGTTTAGTAGTTAAACCTCAAACCAAGAGTTGTTTCAGTGGTGGTGCATTATGAAAAGTCGGGTATGGGTAAGCAGGTTCAGGTTATGGATTCAAAACTCCATAGAGGGGCTCTGTGTCAGAGGTTCCCAGTGAACACCAAAAGAGGATAGAGAGTTGAGAAATAGCACTCTTGGTAATAATCAAATGACAGTTGTAGTCCAATACATGAGTGCCTACGAATATTGTTGTAATTCATTTTCCACGCCATAAGGATTTTTAATAGCAAGGAATTTAAATTGGATTCTGCCCACCCGTTCGCCCCCATCTTTCCAACTCCCTAAAGAGTTTGTATCTGTAGCATAGATCATCTCACCATCCTTCCAACTCCCATTAAAATTGGTGCCGGTAATTTGCCCCATATTTCCAACTTCCTAAAAGAGATTGTATCGGAAGTACAGATAATCTCACCGTCCCTCCAACTCCCATTAAAAATGGTTTCGTAATTATCATGGCTATCAATATGTTCGTTCGAATACATATCATTCAAGTTGGAATAAATCACTACTGTTAGCTACCACAATCTGTCAATCACCCAATAAGAGAAACAGCAAGTACACCAATCAGATAACATATTATTCGTAGGTTATTGTGGCCCGATAAGATAACATATGCAATCAACAAAACCCTCAATTTCATTTCAAAAATTAGCTGCACCATTCCAATCTTAACAAAGAGAAAAAAGGAATATTTTTACCAAAACCTGATATTTCATTATCAAGTACTCCTACAAAATAGGAACTTGAAGCCAATTACATAATTATATACCCACGCATAAAGTATATTAAATTGTCTGAATCTAGTGTATACCTGGGTGGATGGATCGAAGTTTGTCTGCAGCAGGGGCAGAGACGTCTGGATAAGAAAGGTAACCAATTTGATAGAACTGTAATGAGACTCGGAGTTCGTAGGCGTTGTAATTCAGCAAAAATGAGTCATCTGTACGAGCTTGAATGCCATTCATGGTGTCATTCGCTGCAGTCAAATCGAAAACGGCTCATTGACACACTGGGAAGACGACGAGTTTTTTTATTTTATTTTTCCTCAAACAGAAAACGAAAGATTTAGACTAGAGTATCTTTCGTTTTGGGTAAAGAAAATAAAGAATTGAATTGAAAATAACATAAAAGAACAGAAAGCCTATAATTTTATTTTATTTTTGTTATTTGTGAGTTTATAAAAGAAAAGTTAACAATTTTTTTTGTCTGTGTTTGTAAATTAAAAGAAAAAATATATATATTAAATAATTATTTTATACTTATTATGTGATTATGATAATGGACATAGAGTATAATTAAAATTTGGTTGTCTAATAAATAAAGGACAATATAAGAATTATTTAAGCTTCACTTGTTTTCTTTTCTTTTCTATCTAAATTTTCTCAATTTTGGAGAAAAAAATTGGATAGAAAAGTTGTCCTTTTTTTCTACCATTTTCTTTTATTTTTTATCATCGACAAAACTCACAAACAATAGATTTTGACATAAAATTAACAATTTCTTTTATTTTCCTTTATTTTTCATTCAATTTCAAACTCGCAACATAGTGTAAAGGTGAAATAATCAAATAAAATCTAATGATAAATTGTTAATACTCTATGTTTTTAATTTGATTGTCTTAGTTAAAAAAAATTACCTTTATTAAAAAAAGTTTCAGCCAAATATCATTCTTGTTCAATAAATATAATAGTTAATAGAAGGATGTTATACTTATATAATAGGAGGAGAAAAACCATTTGATGAAAGTAAAAAAATTTATTTTTTTAGTGTGTTATTTTTTAATATAAATAATTAGTTATTAAATATAAACTCTATTGAAAAATGTCATAAAAAATATAATTAAGAAATATGACAAATAAATTCAAATAAACGAATAAAAAAGACAAATAAAATGAAACAAAATAAATAATATTTTACATACGTAAAACAAATTAAGTCATACAATAACTTATTGAGAAAGAATAAACAAACGTATAAAATAATGTTGGATCATTTAGAATAGTGATTGATGTTATTGTATAGAATGTTATGTATTTAGGTGTTTAGTAAAAAAAGAAAAAGACCGTTCATCTAGGTGTATAGTTATCATAATCGAATCGGACACTGAACCGGTCAAGACACTGGCATATTGATTTTTTGGTTCAACTGGTTCAATCGCCGGTTAAACTGTATTTTTTTAAATATTAAATAATATTTTTATATGTTAGATAATAATATTTACACTATAAACTTATAAAATTATGTAGTTTTCAAATGGAACAACATCATATAGTCTTTAGAGAGAACAAGATTTATTCATTTACACAACATGTCAATACTATCAAGATTTAAAATCTCATTTTCAAAATATTAAACTGCATTTTAAATTTACGTACTATGATAAAAAAAATTTTTAATAAGATAACTAAATATTTAAATTCTTTAATTTTTTTTACTACAAATCAGACTATACTATTTATGTCTCATATGATTTACAATAGTTTTTAAAGATTATATGATACAAATTTTAAAATACATAAAAAGTAGAATATTATATATTTAAAATACTTTAATTATATTTAAAATACAATATATTAATATATTCATTTTTTAAAAATAAACTTTTTAATATACATTTGACGTATTTTAAAAATTGTATTACACAATTGTTAAAAATCGTTACAAACAATCAAGAAAAAATGGAGGATTAGATGTTGTAAATTTTCACTTATACACGCAATCCATCACATCAACTCTTCAACTTATCAACAGATATATGGTTAACCCCCAAAAAAAAAAATCAATACTTTCATCATTTTCCAAAATCGGTCGGTATTTTAAATTTCGGGTGGTTCAACGGTTATTTAAAAAGTTGACCGATTTAAATGATTTTGACCGATGTTTTTGCAACTCTGGTAATTTGATTAATTCGTGCCAATAAAGTGATTGAAATATCATTGAACCGATTGAACCGGTTGACACGATCTTATTATGATAACTATGTCTTGGTGAAGGTTGGACCCAAAAATTTAATAACTCAAGTACTCAACTTTTATGTGATATATGGGCATTTGTTTGGTATTAACTATTTGAATTGATTATAGTTTATTTATAAAAATTAATTTTTTTAAATTAATTTTTTTATTAATTTAAAAAACTTAAAGATTAAATATAACAATATTGTAATTTTATTTTAAAAAATTAGTCAATAAGTATGCTTTTAGCTCAAGTTTTTAATTAACAAATAAATTATAAATTATTTTGAAATAAATTATGTCAAACAAGAAATGATAACTCTGTGATTAAAATTGAAAAATGTCTAAAATCAAACAAAAAATAAAAAATTATCCACTTAATAACTTTGAGGATGACCCATATCAACTTTAACTCTGCAATAACTAATAAAAAAATAAAAAATAAAACAAAAAGGGCAGAAAGTTATTTTAACAACTTTTAACTTAAAAAAAAATAGATATATTATGATCAATCGTATATAATACATTATCATAAAAATTATATTATATTATAAAATAAAATAATATTATTTTATTTAAAAAATAAAATAATTTAAACAAAATTATTTTATTTAAAATACTGATGTAACAAGATATATTATGACATATGTCCCTTGCCCATTAACTTTTGACCTTCTCTGACCAAATTTACCAACAGGGTTACCGTCGTTAACTTTCTACAAAAAGTTAAGTGCCGTTGTGACCAAAATGATTAACTCCGTTATTGCTAGACGCTAATCACAAATTCACGTTTGATATTAAAGGAGAGAACCGTAATTTCAGATCAAGAACAAAGAGAAAAGCAAACAAGAGCGATTACCTGCCTAATAAATCATCTTGTTTGATGTACCGAAAGAAAAAAATCATCTTGTTTGCTCATCGTGGTCGGTGAGCACCATTGCAATCAATCGTCGTCTCAGTGCCCATTTGCACCTCCCGAAGTTCTTCCGAATCGGAAGGTATTCAGCGCTCCTTCTCTTTTCCGGCATTCGTTGAATTCAAAGTTTCGGTTTATTTGTCAACGGAAAGTTGCTGACTTTTTTAGAAGGTTGCCTATGAAACAATTTCATTTGTTGTTTGTTTTTGTATTGCGGCTGATCATCTTTTTATTGTTTGTTTCTGTTAAGACATAGTCTTTTGCTGTGGACACAAACGTTTATATGTGTATGTGAATTGGTTATCGTAAGCTTAATCTAGGGTTTTATCCATGAACAATTCAGGTTAGTTTGGTCACTTGATTTGTGAGTAAATGCAGTTGAAGTGAGTTTATTTATCTCTTCTTTATTTCGCATTTGGATCCATGTCAGTGGGTCTCGTGGACGTTGTATTAATATATTTTCTACACGTTACTCCATGTGTTTCACAAAAAACCCTCATTTTGGCTTCAATTCTCATAATCTTAAATTCTAAGAATTGAGTTGAATTCATTTATGGATTTCACAATAACAAATTTTGTAACTAGTAGTAACTTTTAGTTTTAGTTTACAATGTTCTCAACCCTATTGATTTAAAACTTCAATAAATGGACGTCAAGAAGTAAAAATCAGATTCTTTTTATGGAAATAGTATCTGTAAAGTTTCATTGGAATCCATTTTGAACACTTCACTAATAGTATAGCTTAAATCTTATGTTTGCCTACGTCTGCTTTTTTTTTTTTTTTTTTATTACAAATGTAGCTCCAATGATAGCTGGTATCCCCAATTGCATTCTGAATTTTCCACTACTTATCGTAAAGAAAGAAGAAAAGAAATACATATTTTGAGAATGCTATTTTTCTTTCTTTTTCTCTAGGGGGCTTATTTTTTGAACTTTTGGGCATGCTTATATGAGCAGTTAAAGGCTCCCCCTCCCTTTCTTTTTTATAATTTAAGAATTTAAGTGTTTGTTATGTTCTCCTTTCCTGCACACAACCTCTGATCGAATTGATGTAACGTTTCTCTTCTTCAGTGAAATATATGAAATTTGGTGCTCCAGTTAGATTTGTTTGATTTTCAAATCGCTACTTTCACAATCAGAATGTTTGTGTCATGTTTATTAGACTTCTTTTTATGTTTAGTTGTTATATACCAGATATATATAATTCAAAAAAGTAATGGCCGTGGAGGAAGATGTAGACTTGTCGACTTTGAAGTCTCAATTAAGCCAAACACATATAATTTGGAAGCAGGACATGGAACGTAACCAGTCTGAAGTGGATGTTTTACAAGGAAAACTTATGGAGGTAAAAGCTTGTATACAAGGATCTGAGGAAGATTTAAAAAAGGAGCTGGAGGTTCTGTGGCGGAGGGTGAAAACCGCAGCAATACTGTTGACATACTTGAGATCGAAAGCGAGAATCATGGCAGTTCCACATTTGGCCCATACCTCATGTGGCATCAAAGAATTAGAAGGGGTGGGTCTCGTTGACAAAAATGGTATAACGGTATCTGGTTGGTCAAGGAATGTTGATCTTTCTTCCTTTGAAGGTCCAGATGTGGATACATGGATTGGCATCAATAATCATCCTAACGCCCTTGATGAACAAGATGGTGCTTATATTGGTGAGATACTCAAGAGCGTACAAATGGTCACAGATGTAATGGAATCTCTTGCCAAAAGGATTATCATGGCAGAATCTGAAACTGCTAGTGAAAAAGAGAAAGTAACAATAGGACAAGAAGAGATTAAGAAAAAAGCTTGTCAAATTGAAAATATGTCCTCAAAGTTAGATGAGATGGAAAAGTTTGCACTGGGTACGAACAACATTTTGAGTGAAATGCGACAGAGGGTTGAAGATTTAGTGGAAGAAACATCTAGACAGAGGCAGCGAGCTTCAGATAATGAACAGGAGCTTTCCCGTGTCAAGCGAGACTTTGAATCTTTGAAATCATATGTTAGTAGTCTCATTAGTGTGAGAGAAACACTTCTTTCATCGGAGAAACAGTTCCAAACTATTGAGAGACTTTTTGAACGGTCAGTATGTTTTCTTTGCTTTTTGCAGGTCCAATTAGTTGATTATACTTTATCTTTGACATTATTGCTTTTTACGCTTCTCTTAGTTGCTTTGTTAATGGATCTAATTGTATCTGTTATACAAAAGTCACTTGTTCTGAATGATTTGGAAGGACCTTCTTCATGGCAATAATTGTTCAAGGTTGAAAAAAGGACTTCACCAAGTTCATTTATGGAACTTGTGGACATCTATAGGGATTAACTCGCTGTACCCATTCTAGTTTGTTAGCTTATTCCTACTGAATGATCAAACTCAGATTTGAATAACAAGTTTGGTAGCTTACAATGCGATAGTTAACTGTTGACATTGACATAATATTCGTGCAGTTTATCTGATTAAACTGTTTTTGTGAACTTTGAGCAAAAGTTTAGTCTATATAAGCCTATGAGGGATTGTGAAGGTAAACGCAATTACATTTGATGACAAATTTGAATCGAGTGTTTGTATGAGAAGGTACAAGTGTCGATGATTAAAGTATGTGATAGTTTTTGCATGTTCTGCCAGCCAACTGATGCTAATTAAATGTGGATGATTTGCTCAAAGACTTTCTATTTATAATGCTATAATTAACTACAGAATCTTAAAATAGGGCAAGGTAAAAGAAACAGAAAAGTGGGTTGATGCCACGAGAAAATATTTAGCTCTAATGCTCTTGAAATCTTTTAGATTTCAATTGTTAAGGTGCTGACTTGGCCATATAAGCAGTCTTTGCTTTACTTCTTCACTTTTCTTTTTTATTTACTACCTTCCCTTTTTTAGTGCCAATCTCGGTCTCTGGCATCTGGCTAAGTGTTATAATTCTACGTAAATCTTGTCTAATCTTGCTTAGTTATTATGTTTTCAAACAGGCTAGTTGCAAAGACGGCGCAGTTAGAGAGTGAGAAGATGCAGAAAGAGACTGAGGTCCAGAAACTTATGGAAGAAAACGTGAAGTTAAGTGATCTTCTTGATAAAAAAGAGGCCCAACTCCTGGCCATGAATGAACAGTGCAAGGTAATGGCTTTGAGTGCTTCCAATATCTAGTTTGACAGCTTTATCTTGTTTCATTTGGAATTAACTTTCACACTGAACTTCAATTGGAGTCCGTGAAAATGATGTATCGGAAAGTTTGTGTAGGATCATTACATCGAATGTATCTTGGAGATGCCCCTTTAAACTTGTAAGGCATTAATAAGCCTATGTAGGACCTATTTCTTCAAATAGATCATTGATTGTGTTTTAACTTGTAAACTAGTCAATATGATTCAGCTTCTTTGCTTGTTCGCTGGAGCCAAATAAATCTGATTAATGGAGTGCAAACTGTTGGTATTGTGCAACTATATGCAGAGTTAGCTGAAATTTTGCTTAGAATGGCATGACAAGGCCTGTTTGTTATATAGTTACTTGGTCATTGGTAAAATGATCTACGTTGATAAAACTAACTGGAATATGATAATGTAATTTCTGATTCGGCTATAGAGAAGTTTATAAGTATCTCTGGTGTTTATAGTGTAGAACTGGTGGTGAATTCCCTCCATATTGTGCAACGATAGGAGTTTATATTTTGAACTGGTGGTGAATTCCCCTCATTTTTAATCTTTTTATTTGTTTGTGCAACCTAAAATTTGTAAATTGCTGCAGATGAGCTTAATTTGTATTCTATGGTAATCATAATGAATGTGCCAAACATGGTCTTAAGATGAATCTTTCCCTTTGAACTGTCATTTCACACATACCAAAAAAAAAGGCGTCATTTTACACATCAAAAGTAGAAGTGTCATGTAATACTATAGATAAGTACAACCCTTGGAAGTCTTTTCGTCTAAGTTAATTATTCTCGCAGGATTGTGACAGGCCACTAGTTTGCTCTAATTTAGTGTCCTTAATGTGCTTAGATGTACTTTTCATTGTCCTCTTGTCCATATCTGCAATTCAAAGGTTCTGTGAAGCGGACCCTTTTGTTGTTTGTCTGATTAGGAGTTGCGGTGCAGTGGGGAAGAGGATGTTTGTTTAGTCAAAGTTCGTTAGGCTTGGGATGTTTTTGGATTGACTAAAGTTTTTAGGAATACTGAAGGTGTAACTTTGTCTACTTGTAATTGTTACCCCCTTGGTATGTATCTGTGAAGGGTGTTAAACAAGCCAAACCCTCGTTTAGAGCTTGGGCCCAAGCTCGATAAGAAGTTGATTTAGCTTAATGAGCTAAGCTCGAGCTCGACAAGCTCAGCTCGTTAAGGTTCGATAACATAAAAATTATAATTTATTCATGGAAAAGCTCGAGCCAAGCTTCTCAAAAGTCCGATAAAAGTCATCTAGTTAAACGAGCTGAGCCAAGCTCGTGTAACACCCCTGCTTTCTGCAAACCTTCCATCTGAAGAAGCCAAAATGTGAAAACGGAAGATGGACTGGATTTGATGAAGTTCAAAATGGGAAATTCATCGGTCAAACTTATAGGAAAAAGTTGCATTTGTATAGTAAAGAGTTTCTATAGAATATCGAAGGTCATTGAACATCATTTTCCTTTAGGTTTGACAAATAACTTGAATACTTCTTCATCGAATTCATACCGGTAGGTAGATATAAACTTATAGATATTTGAGAATTTTAGTTTCACAGTCTAGAGGGTGATCTCTCGTTTCGTGTGGGTTGAAATTATCTGGTATTTGCAGATTACGACTTGCCATTTTTTTGTTTTGTTTATAAGAGGTTTTGCAGGCAAGAGTAACATGGCCTTCACATGGTGGTCATAAAAAGTTCACCATCAAGAATTAGAATATACGTATATATTCATTTTGTCGATTACTAATACTATGATGATGATGGATTGATGATCTTTTCCTCCACTGATGAAAATGATTGTCTATCTCTGTCCACCAGTTCTCCTTTGCCAGTCTTTGGGCTTAACTATCGGTCATAGAACATGATCTGTTAGCTTGTCTTGCTGGAGTTTGTCCATTTTCGTTCTCTAAATTTTTTCGACATCTCTTTTGATTTTATCAGCCATACATACTGTTTTCATAACTCGATCATGTTCAAATACTCAATAAGCAATTATTATTTTTACTATTATTTTATACATGACCTTTGTGCACTAGGTATGACTTTTGTTATTGTGAGTTGTTACTGATTTTTAACTTGTCCGTAATTCAATTCGATTGTATTTCAAAAGTTGATTTCCGAAATTTCACCGATTAAAGTAGAGCTAACTTTTTCACCGGTGTTTGGTCCTACTGTTATATTTTTGTATACGATTCTTGTTTTGGAAATGAAAGTGTGGAAGGCGGAAGGCCAACATCACAGCTTTTGAGAACAGCCATTCTGGCCTTAGAACATGGTGTTTTCTTTGTGGTTGTGTTGTTAATGGGGCGGCCTTTGAAATTATGTACAGTATATAAAGATTTGCTTGCTTCTCCGGTGTTTATTTTTGTAGTTGCTTTAAACTTGAGCAGACCACGTGGGCAGGGGCCGCAGGGCAGCTGGTAGCCCTTTATTGTTCCAAGTTTGTCTTCTTGTGTGTCTCGGCACCGATGTCTGGCGAGCTAGGGAGATAACTTTGGAAAAGTCAAATCGTGTCTCTTTAGTTTGGGCAATACCAACCTCAGGCTTTTTACTGGATTTATGGTTTCAGGATTTCATCCCTTTCTGCATGTACAAATATGCTCGAGGCATTTTGTCCAAAAAATTCTACTATCATTGGAATTGGGATTGGCGAAATGGACAATATACAAATTCACACTACATATGGGTATCTACGCATCAAACTTCTATGTTTTATTTCTCATTTTGAGCGGCAAAAGTATTATCAACCACTATCATTTTAGTGTGCACCGGAAATTGTTGGCTGAAATGATTTCTATAGGTTTTGAACTCATGAGTCATGACCTCTTTATTTGAGATTTATATCACGACGGCTGGTGCCGCACTCCCAAACCATGAGAAGTTTCGCGGGTAATGTCTCTCTCCTAGAATTTCGAACTGATGAGTCATTACCTCCTTATTTGAGAGTTTTATCATGACAACTGGTGCCGCACCTTTAAATCATGAAAAGTTTCGAGGGTAACGTCTTTCTCTCCTTGTTGGAATGTAGAGGAAATTGGTTCCTACAAAAATGTTGTGATAAAATGTCTCACATTGAGTATTTAAGGAAATATGATCTTATTATACTTAAAAAACTTCTCCACTTATAATTAATTCAAATATATAAATTTAAATTATATTTTCTTAAATATTTAATGTAAGAATCACCCTTCCTTAATTGGAAGGGAAAGGGTGACTTCCTTCCAATTAAAGAAGTATTGTTCTTTACCTTCGCTTCCTTTCGTGAGGAAACAATCTACGAGTGCCAGCTAAGCCTAATTGACATGTACCAAAAACCCATCCATGAAATATCAAGTAACATGAATTGAACCTCTTGTAACCTTAAGGACCCTTACCATGAGAATGACCTTATTCATTATTCTTCCATATTAAATTTTAAGTGGTGTTGGGTACGTATAATAGCGGGCACACTCAAAATTTTGTTTATGAGTTTATTAAAAATTATTCTTCCATTTGTGCTGACTATATATTTTTCTTTTTTTATATCAATTTCCATATATGCATATATACTAGGCAATTGGCTAAGGGCAAAAGTCGGTCTCAAGAAAATTTGGGCCCTCGATCTCAGTTGTCTATAGTTGAGATCGAGTGGTGGATATCAAATTAGTGCATCTCTAGTGCATATAATATTAATTATTTTATATGTATATATATGTGCCTCGAGAGTGTTTTTGTCCTTTAGTGGGTGGCCGGTGATGTCTTTAGGAGAGGCAACAAGGTAGGGCAAGCCCACTGGGTGTATGAACCCCGTAAAGGGACTAACTCAAAACATCCACGACACTTTTCTCTTCCCGCAGTCCACATGACTTTGTTTCGTTCCCAGCCTCTCTTCCTCTACACCTCCTTAAATACCTTAAAAGTCTCCATCTCATCTTCACCACCTTTTACAAAGAACATCTCTCTCTCTCTCTCTGATACACCATAACTTCTCTGAAAAAAGTAACCATATATATATATACATATATATAATGGCTCTGGGAAAGTCAAACAGACAAAGTCAAACAGCAGCCAATATAAAACAAATCATCAAACGATGTTCGAGCTTCGGAAAGAATAATAACGAGGAGAATGGTCTGCCTCACGACGTACCAAAAGGTCATTTTGCAGTATACGTCGGAGAAAATAGAAGCAGGTATATTGTTCCGATATCATGGTTGGGTCACCCGGAGTTTCAGAACTTGCTTCACAGAGCTGAAGAAGAATTCGGGTTTAATCACGACATGGGTCTTACCATTCCTTGTCAAGAAGTAGATTTTGTTTCTCTCTTCTCCATCATCCGATGAAAGTAGCACTACGTACCAGTTGCATGGGGAGAATAGTCTGGAAGCTTTAGCAAAGGGAAATATTGTTAAGTATACCAATTAATATTTGCATATTGTTGATTAATTAAGTTGGATATTTTCATCAGTGGTGTGCATTTGCACCCTTGAAAATATTGTAATATCTTTCTTAATTATTGGGATCAATTTGATTTTAACCAAAAATGAATGAGAAAGGCTAATTCTGCAACTTCCATTGTGGTGTGTACTTGGTTTTGGTCATATGTTAAGTTAAAATTATATACACACACACAAACCGTTTAGTCTAATAGTAAAATTCAAAATCTGTCTTTCAATTATTTCAGAAAGAGCCAAAGAGGGAATAAAGTGTAAATAGTCCTATTTTCATCATGTAAGCAGAGAGTTAAAAAAAAAAAATTATTTAAAGCAATGCCACCCTTAACCTAGGAACTCTAGCACTATGTTTGTGAGTTTAAAATGATTTTTTTTTTAAAATAAAAAATTTGACATTTTTATTATTTGTGAGTTTTTAGACGATAAAAAAAAAAAGGAAAGTGTTGGAACATGAAATACTTTTCTATCCAAAAGTGACAATTTTGGAAGAAAAGAAAAGAAAACAAATAAGATTAGTATGCGTATTCTCTATTTATTTATGACATAACCATATTAAAAAAGATATAATAACAACCTATTTATTTTCTTTTATTAAACTCACAAGCAATCCAAGAAAATTTTATACCATTTCTTTTTTTTTTTCTTGGCATCAAAAGTCACGAACAAAACGTAGAAAGAACGGAACTGTAGAGTAAAATGGTCATCGGCATGACGGGCCCCACTTGAATGTGAATGCATGGGTTAGGATTAATTTGGATATGCCGTCTTGCATGGGTCGCTAGGCGGCCATAAGTATGAAATATATACTGGCCAACCTTTTCTGTTTTAAGTGATGGAGAAAATCTCAAATCTTTGACTCAAATGGATTTGCATTTGATTATTGCTATGCATTTCTCAATCTTTTCTTTGTTTTAAGTGGTGATTGCATGTACTTTGTTGCCCCAAACATTACAACACCTCTTATAGTGTAAAAATGTTAAAATCCACAGGAAAAATAAATTGATATGTTTTTCCTTATGTATGTAGCATCCTCATAGTACAGTTGTCTATCCCTCTGGTTGGATTGTTCTTAGTTAGGAGAGAACATAGATGACTTGTTGCTCAATCTTGCTTGCTTACCCTCATGCGAGTGCACATGCAGGTGGGGGATTCCTTTTTTCTAAATGCTCAATTTGTGGTTACAGTATGTCGTTTCAGATTTGCCGCTTACACATTAATTGCTAAATCATCTTAATTAGTTTGTCCGATTCGTTTATGGAATTTAGTGCTATCTAGTACGGTAGAATTCTAAAATTTGCTAACTAGGCGAATCCAAATGGTGGAGGAGATGATAGCGTCTAACGGTGATTACATCGGGTCTAGACATGATTTATCAAAATGACAATGAATTAATTAGATTCGTGCGGTAATTTTAGGACATTACTATTTAATGCAACCACCACCACAATTCATGTGAGCAGGTCTTGCTTCAGTTGGACCGAATTGAAACAAACATAATTATGTTTGCTGCCCCAAACATAATTTTGTTATTTCAGTCGGACCGAATTGAAACAAAAGAAATCAAAAAATTAATCCGACTTATTTTTGCGAAACGTAGAGAAGAATTAACTTAATTATTCATTTGTAATTAAATTAGGTGAATTAATTATAGG
>JAUMHB010042878.1:15276-31073 GCA_032359685.1 Pittosporum tobira
GACTTATTTTTGCGAAACGTAGAGAAGAATTAACTTAATTATTCATTTGTAATTAAATTAGGTGAATTAATTATAGGACAAGTTGGGAGTAATTTGTAATTAAATTGATTTGAGTAGTAGCTATGGATCAGACTATTAAAAGTAGGGTGATATTTGAAAGAGGCCTGCTACACACGTGTGGCTGTGTCTCTCTGATATTTTTTAATACAATACCTGACGTAGCTTCCTCTCTTCGTATCTTTCAGACACTGCGATTCCATCTTAGCACCACATAATTAATTTAAGTAGCTTTAGCTGACAAAAATATGTACCCATCGAAAATATAATGGGATGTTGTCCCCCGGGCCACCTCTCAATTTTGGTACATAAAACGTACATCTCGGTACGCTTTCATCTCCTGCTGATATTTATATTTATGTGAGCAGCCTTTTTTTTTGTTTTTTGATCTATCATTCCATCCTTTTAAGGGATTCATTTCTGATTTTCTTCATATCACTTCGGGTTCGAGCCATGATCGGGCAGGTTGGCGGACAAGCTAGACACATATATAGAACAAACTGAACCAATTGCTCTTTTTTTAATTTTTTTTTTTTTTTGGGTGGTACGGTTAGAACCGGCCCTACTGGTTGGCTAGCATGGAGTCCAGTATCAATTTGAAGTTTAGAAGATTGACTGAAAAAATCAAAGTTCTATTTTGAAAGATACAGGGTATATTACCTGACCGTCAGGTTTTAGTACATTTATAGAATATAATTTGTCTCATCAATATGTTGAAAATTTTAAAAACAAAATCAGTAACATACTGAGTAAACCGTACAAGAGTATTTTCAAAACTTTGTGCGACTCGCATCCAAGTGACAGAGAACTGCAAGACCATTTATTCTCGACCCTTTTTTTTTTAATTTATTTAATCTATACCATTTACTCCATCGAGTAGGATTTTAGGACAGATAAACAAATATGGAAATATTTCACCCACATAAGTATGGGCCATTTGCCATATTGGTCAGAAGACCTACTAGATACTTGCAAACTCCAGACCACATTGGCCAAAGCTTACTCATTCCCAGAATAATACATACACGAAAATAAAAGCATATAATTACATCTCAAACTTGCACAAACCAGAACTAAAGATGTCTTACAACTGAAAACTTTCTAAATAAAACATCTCCAAATATGAAGTCTACGGAAAGAAAAAGTCTTTAACAAGGAAAAGAAGATTATTTATATACCTGTGAAAAGCTTTCCTGTTTCCTGAAATGCTTCCCGTTAACCACCTTCTTGTTACCCTTCGACTAGCTCCGACCGTCTCGTTTCACCCTCTTGGCAATAGGTGGCTGCTCAGATGCTCCAGCACCCGTTTGTCGATCAGCCTTAATGTGCAAATATTGGCAATTGGCTCCATGTATGCAACCCCTCGGGCCATTAAAGTAAATACAGGGCTTCTGACGCTTTGGGAATGCTGCATTTGAGCTTTGATGTAGTAGAGAACATGCACCTAAATTCAATAAATTGGCTATATCCTGCCAGTTAGCCGTTGATAACAGATTGGCCAAAGCCAGCGGGTTAGCCAATGGCATAGGTGCAGGTGCAGGTGGTCTGAAGAAAGGGGCTGGGCGACAAATGTCTGATGAAAGTGTCCTCAAAGGCTGCAACACATTATCTTGAGGCTGCAGGTTAGCCCTGGACAGTACAGACTTTTCATCGGTATTCAGGGGAGGAAAAGGGACCACTGGTGGCCTGGGCTTTAGCCCAGGTATGACTTCAACTCCTTTTCCATCGGAGGCTCCATATTCATCCACTACTCTTTTCATCCTTAAGACCCTATCAGGTACTGATTTGGGCATGGGAACCGATGGTGCCACTAGTGTTGACTTGCCAGTAAACTGTGCAGTTTTCCCAAGATGGGAATCATGACCTCGATGATCGTTCTTCAATTTCTTGATAGAAATGGGATCACCTGTGGCCCTGGGCAAGGGAAGTACAGGTGGCCCGCCAATGGGAACAGCTCCTGCTCTTGGAAGTGGGACATGATCACGAGTCGGTTTCGTTACGGTCACCTCAGCTTTAAAGCTAGGAAAAGAATGAGTCACTGTTTTGGGGACGGAACCACTCAGCATGGATGCTTGTCCACTTCCAGCATTTGAAGGGGCCCCACCATGCTCCTTAGTCAGTTTTTCAACCGTTTTGGGATCACTAAGAAACTGCACCAGCAGTTCGGGATCAATATCAATTCCCTGCTCTTTACACTTGATATATGAAGTTATTGCAGTTACAGCATCTGCCGCGCCATGTCCATTATTAACGAATTTTCCAACAATTTCCTGGTTGCTAAGGAACTTTATTAGTAAGTTGTTGTCAACCTCCCTTGCCTCATCCTTCAACTTCAGGTAAGCAGTTATGGCAGCTGCCGCAGTAGCCGCAGCAGCGGCCATACCATTGGCAGGATCAAGTGTGTTAAGGATGCTGGATGTAGCAGTTAATGATGGTTTTGCTTCAACTTCTCGAGATGGTTCTTCATCTTCTTCTATTGGTGTTAGCCGAATAAGCGGGGTGGTGCTGCCATCACTATCGTCATCATCCGTATACAAAGGCCGTGAGGCACTGCATGGAAATTCGAAACTACTGCATAAGCTTCAGGTATTGAAAGACAAAACAAACTACCAGAAAAAGAGGGGGGAGGCATTACCATGTAGAAATGACAGAATGATTATTCCTTTGAGCACAAGCCTCGGTACTTTCTTCCCCAGCGGCCACAAGCCACTCGGGATTCAAATTAAACTGTTAATTGAAATTTAAGGAAATTAGTCAACTCCAATATTATGAGCAGAAATCTATATAAAATAAAAACGTTTAGCCTCTTGAAGTAAAGCAGCAGCGGTCAATATAATAATATCATCCATCAATCAATCTTACTCTGGGAGGACAGTTCCATTTGATTTTTGGAATGTGACGAGGGTTCTCCTTGTTTGGGTTCGCAACAAGCTTTCTTTCGAATTGCGGATCCTCTTTGAGATGCTGCTTGTCAGTTGCCATGCTGTCTAAATTTGAAGTCCAAGGGAGTATACTGAGCACCCAGATCAACTTGTTAAGGACAGCCCTCTATGTAAATAACTTTACCTGCTTGATAGCAGGAAAAAATACCTTATAAAACTAGTTATAATTCGGGAACTGTGATCTGTGAATTGCATTTAAATTAGCTAAACATTTTTGAAACATGTGGGATGCACGTATACGTATAGCAGAACAATGCACAAGTTTTTGTTACTGATTCCTTTTCAAATTTTAGGCTACAGAATGGTGAAACAGTATTAATCAGTGGGAGCATTTTTAAAATTGACCATGACAGTTTCGGTGTGGATTTTCTCCAAAAAGCAGCCAAGACCTACCATGTAAACACTTAAAATAACAACACAATACGCACTAATAAATGAGAATACATAAATCTCCATTGCTTCTGAAAAGATCTCAAAGCCCACTAGCTAAGGTTTCCTTATAACATATCTTGTTCCCAACTGTTTTGGGTTAGAAATCCATTAACCCCTTAAAACTTTATGTCTAATACCTTCCAATCATATGAATATATTCATGAAGCCAGCACACAAGTTTATTCTCAATCTATTGTCAACATGGTGAATATTTATTCTGAATCCATTGTCAGTATGATGAATTGACATGACATCCTGAAACGGATGGTCACTTAAGTACTTAATGGTAAATAAACTAATTAGCTACACTCAGAACGTGAAATTATCAAGTTACGAGTACAACAGAGGCCATGTTTTTTTCATATAAACTAAAAAAAAGAAAGTTATAGAATAGAGATAGAAAATTCTAGAGAAATATTGAAGACAAGCATGCCAAAATTCTGCATCAACCCAAATTTCTCGGAGAACATGACTTGAACATATCTAACCTTAACTTATACTTGCAGAAAGCGGCTGCCTTGAAGCCTGACCCTGCAGACTCACTCTTGATAACTCGAGCTTTTACCACACCAACTACTGCACCTCTAAAATCTGTTATCTGCCATTGTAAAAGACATTTTATAAGTACAACTATCAATAATCTATTACTGTGATATTACCACTATAATTTACTAGCACAAAACATTTATTATCACCGGAAAAATCTGCTCACATGATTTTCTGAAAACTTTAAACATAGGACTGTTACAGCATATAATGATCATCATAACCGCAGGCAAGCATAACCAAGATAAATCATTTCAAAGACTATATAAATCATTTCAAAAACGATATACATCTACATTGGTTTTCTTCTTCCTCTCTTCTTTTTGATAATTAAAGTTCACCTAATCTTTGTTATTACCTTGTTGGGTATGTTGAAACAGACAGCCACTGGTCTAATCACACAATATAAGAATGTTAAGCTTAAGATATAATTTAGACCTACATGCGTACGCACTCATACTCCATATATAGTCAAATGCAGTGGCTTTGGTGTCTCTATCTGAAAGGAAGAGATTTTCATCAAGTTTAAGGTCAACTTCTCATGAAAGCACTGAACTGTAGAGCAAGTGAAATGTCAGTCGAAGTGTATTCCACTTATACCTAGAAGCGGAGTGTGTTATCTTGGACAATTAGTTAGCATTGTACAAGGAAGGTAGTTAAGACTTAACAACATAAATGACACGCAACATGAAAACAACTTTTTGCTTTTGGTCCCCTTACAATAATAAATGTTTATTACGTTGAAATCCCCACCGCCGCTGCCGCCATTCCTCCTTTTAATAATATTATTGACTTTCCAAATCTTTATGACTTACCAAGGTGAGAACACACACAAATATGATTTATGGAATTTGTTTTCAGCTTTCCGATTACTATGGATTACAAGACCGAGAATCATTAAATTTGAGGCATCCACTATGTGTCCATGGGAACCCTAGATACCATCAAGGCACGCAACTTTTCTTGTGGGTTGTGCCTCAAGGGCATGCATTGAATGATAATGGGGGTTCCATGCATGACGATGGTTGGAGCCCCTCATTTGATGTACCCATGGCTTAGGCCATTGGTGGGAAGTCATTAATCTTTTAAGAATACTTTGGGTAATTATTTATTTGATAGAACAATGAATTTATGAAGAGGAATGTATGATAGGCATTATATTGTTATAATCCTCTTCACTGCAGTACTAACATTGAATAAATATCTAAGGAGCTTCAATTATTCTATTCCCGGGAAACCTTTTCCAAATCTATAATAGCATATTAATCATATAAGCCTTTTGTCCTAAATCACATGCGCTATATCTGTTGGTGTTGTGACCACTTCATTTACAATTACTATCTCTTGAAACCTTGTTCGCTAAAAATGTATGTTCATGCTTCATTCAGTTCCATACATGAGGAACAGAATCAACTATGTTCTCGATACTCCTTTTCTATCTCCACGGACTTGTAATATTAAGTTCAACTACTTTATTGACATTTATATAATACCAAAGAACAGACTTCACAGACTCATCTGGTCGTAAACAAGTGGATATAAACAAGACCCCTAGCAGTTAAACACATTCCCTTGCCATTTAATCCAATACACTCCCGCTGTTCCACAAAGTCAAGCCCATTTTGTTTTTTTGAAAGTCAATCCTAAATTTCGAAATTAACATGAATTCATTTAATTTTAGTGAATATAATCATTAATGTTGTATACTATTCTAACAGTTTTAGTCATCAGAACACTTACTGATTCCAATTCTACAATAAATCACATGAATTTAAAATTTTAATATTTTGCAAATTGACTTTTAAAATTCGAAAATGGATTCCTTTTATGGAAGTATGATCTTCTATCAAATGTTCTTTTTTCAGTATGGTTATGTAAAGTATCTATTGTACAGTTTCCATTTCAGAAGCTCCGGGTTCTTCAAACACTATTGATTATCCAGACAGCATAAGAAACTAAAAACCTGAGGAAACAAAATTATTGAAAAACATGATAAGAAATAGCTTGGCTATATCACCTATAAATATTGCAGATATCCAAACATATGTGACAATCAACCAGAAATTAGCATAAATTAACAGATACCATAACACACACACACATCAAGAAAAGGCTTTGATCATAATCAAACAGTGAAAGAAAACACATAAAATTCGTAATTTAAACTAAGGAAATCTGAGTATAGTAGTGTACCTTCACAAACCTTGTTTTGCTTCTTCAATTGACAAAAACACTCCACAATCGAAGCGTTTTTGAGTTGAAGGCATGCATTTGGTTGATAATTGATCTGAAAACCTAGCTGAGTGAAGCGGCGGAGATATCAGAGTGTAGATTATAGAACCCTAGCACTGGTTTGGCTTTATATGCAAAGCCAGCCGTAGTGATCTATACAATGGCATTTGCCAAGTGTCAATGCTGATGAGCTGATGATCGCTGAGAAGATCGTTCAACACGTCTCTCGTCCGCATATGAGCGCGCGATACCGCATTCTTTACCATTCCGTATTTGGAAGCTCTCATTGATTAAGCTGCCCACCGTAAATCTTATCTGAATTTCTTCGATTTTATTTTTAATTTGACTAATGTCGATCGTCGGAGGATATACTTGCATATGAAGGCTTATTTTGAATTCATTGGTACAAAAAGACGATATTACCCTTTTTTATTTTCTTACTTTTCCTATTTTACTTTTAAACAAAATGCTATTTTCCTATTAACAATCTATTTTATACGATAAGAATTTTTAAATTGTGTGACTTATTAATGTACATATAAATATTTTAAATAGGAGCCATAAGGTCCCACACAAATACTAAATAGGTTCCATATATTAATAATTTATACAACAAAAGAATTTAATTTAACGTAAATTTTTGAAAAGTACAAATAATACTAATTTAAAATTTTATTATTTATGAACAATATAAGAACGTAAATGCAAGACGTATGAAATAAAATGAAAATACTCTTTAATTCCATTTTGTTTGCCGTATTTGCTAAATTTAAAGTTAAAATGTCACTTAAATAGTCATATAATAGGTTTTACCAATAACAAGGATGAAATTGAAAAAAAATAATGATTTAATATTTATTTGACTTCCATGATTATTAAAGGA
Organism: Pittosporum tobira; assembly: GCA_032359685.1. Taxonomy (NCBI): domain Eukaryota; kingdom Viridiplantae; phylum Streptophyta; class Magnoliopsida; order Apiales; family Pittosporaceae; genus Pittosporum; species Pittosporum tobira. The sequence goes on from JAUMHB010042878.1 coordinate 22,369, forward strand.
AGGTAATAAAAAATATTAACGAAATTATTGACGTTGGACCCACAACATTTGTACGTACTTTCATAAGGAGCTGCAAAATGGATTTTCATAAGGAGCTGCACAATGAAACCCATTAGGTCTTCGCTTTGGGTTTAAGAAAATCTTAGCCCACTCTAGTCGTCCAAATTATGGTCAGCCCGCGGGTTGTCCACCGTTTTCAATATCAGGTTGCATGCTTCCACTTAAGTCTTGCAATTGGGTCTGTTTGTTATAATTTATTTTAAAATATTTTAAAATTTATTTATTAATTATAATATATTTTAAGGTAAAAAAAATACATATTTATCAATTTTTTCAAATAAGTTGACAATATAAGTTATACTTAACTTATAATTTTTTTAAAATTAATAAAAACAACCAATTTTAAGGTAGTTAATTTTTGAAAATAAACTATAATCACTTTCAATAATCAGAAACAAACAGACCCTAACTAATTCGTTCTAAGAAACCCAAATTGTTTTAAGTTTTGGGGTAAAAAAAATAAAAGAATATAAAATAAAAAAATAACAAAACATAATAAAAACAACAAATTTTATTTTCTTATATTTGTGAATTTATAACAGAAAAATTCAAAAAATTATTTTGTTGTATTTGTTAGTTTCAAAGATATGAAAATAAAAGATGCAAAATTATTATTATGCACCTTTCCCATCTGTTATATATTTATCATGTACTCTCCAGCAGGTTCCACTTGAACTTTTCTTTTCTTTTATGGGCAAATGACACCAATTATGAAAGAAAAATTAGTAAGAAAAGTAACATATTTTTCTTGAAAATTCTTTTCATTTCTATGATGTAAGAAAACTTACAAACATGAGAAAGGGATGAACAAGGCTACTTTTCCCTTTTTTTTTTTAAAAATTATATTATTTTTGGAAAACATATATAAAAATTATCATCTAATTATTTTTTTAATAAATTTCTAATTTTGAAAATAATGAGTATGACTTAGAGTTGTCAACCAGGTAAGCTTAACATATTGTTTTACATTTCAGTTGTCTTCCTTGTGGTTTGGTTTTTTAATTGATAGTTTGTCCATTCATCACATGACCAAAGTTTTATAGTAAGAAAACTTGTTGGAACTTGGAATCGACTTTGTGTTTACATTTTGTTAGTGTTGGTACATGTGTTTTTACCTTAAAAAGAAAAAAAAAAAACTCACGACCCGTCCAAGGAGCCGTGGGCTTGTACGTCTAAATCTTAAAAAAGAAAATTCTTAGAGTGTGTTGTATTCTTTAAAAGTATTTTTAAATTTAAATTTAAATTCTTTTAATATTTAATTTTTATTTAGAAGTACATTCAAATTATAAATATTTGGGCTACAAAATATTTTTGGTAAACGTTGAAATTATACACTTGAAGTGCGGTGAAACCAAAATTTTTAAATTACTTAATAATATGAAAATGTTGCCTTAAATTATTTAATGTGAAAATTAATTAAATATTTTTTATATTTTAAAAGTATTTTTATTTTGACTTACCTAAACACTTTCAGTTTTATTTTTCAAAATACTTTCGCTAAAATTTATACTATTAAAAATATTTCATTGTACCATAATATAACACAAACGAAGCCAAAATCCTATAAATGAAAATATGGGAATAAAAATTTGATGAAATTTAAAATTTTGTAATTAGAATACCAGTTTTAAAATTTAAAGTTTCATAAATAGTTTTAGAAAAGCATAAATATTTTATTTTTTTTAAACGGGAGAAAGTGGTATTTACTAAAATCGTCCTATACAGAAGGAAGGTCACCCATTATCGTACAATAGTATTTGATAACTGAGACGTGGCGCAACACGTGTAAAGTAACGGAAGTCAGTGTAATTTGTTTCTCACCAAATTTTACGAGCATCGTTCAATTTATCACGGTATTACCCATTTCATCACTGTACATTCTTTTCGCCGTAACCAAACACCGTCTTCTTTTTCTTCCTGTACATGCCGGGCTCACCCTCCCAGTTCTCCAATCTCCATTGATAAGCTAAACTATATAGCTCCTCAATCCTTTACCTCAACTATCACCTATTCATAAATCAATCATGAGAACTCGAAACACTAAATCATTCAAACCAGCCCCCGCTGTCAAAAAGACACCCCCGCCCAAAAAATCCACCGCTAAAACACCGCAGAAATCGCCGGTGCCTGAGGTTGCGGCGACACCTAAGTCCTCTGCGACGAAGCGCGCTGTTTCCACCATAGGGAAGCAAGTGAAGACCGACAAAAGCACAGCTAACCCCAACTCTGATACAAAGCCCGAACCACACGGTAAACAAAATCACCCCAATAACTTTCCGTTCGAGTGTCATTTTGACTTTTTTAGTATGTTGATTTCTAAAATTTAAAATCGATATGAATTTGTTTGATTTAATTCAATCGTGATTTTTGTAAACTATGAACAACCTGTTACGAATTACTGCCTCCATCCCAAATTAAATGTCCCAGTTAACTTTCATGGTCAAAAATTAATATTCGTAGACTAATAACTAAGCATAATTGTCGAGATTTTTGAAATCAAGAAAGTTAGGATTAGCATCATATTTTATGTAGTTTCATATGGTTATGATCTCTCCAATAGAACTGAAAGACTGGTTCTGTGGTTTAAATTGTGCAGTGGAAGAAGCAGAGGCGTCAGCTGATGTTGTTAAGGTAACTCCAGAAACAAAACCGGTTTCTGGTAAGAAAAAAATTACCAGAGTGGTAAAGAAGAAGGTGGGAAGAAAGAAAACTCCAACTTCAGCAAAAAATGCTTCAAGTGGGACTCCTAATTCAGGGGATGCTGGAAATGGGGATATTGAAGAGTCAAAGATGGAGGAAGTTGAAGATGCAATTGGAGAAGAATCTGTGAAGAACAAAGAAGTAGTTCCTGTGAATGTGGAAGAATCTGAAAAGACAGAAGAAAACCCTGTTGAGCATGTTGAAGAATCTGTTAAGCAGGATTACGATGTTCCAAATGATGACAAACCTGCAACGATGAAAGAATTACCCGGTGTTCCACTTCCTTTGGTTGAAGATGTAGGGACTTCTTCAAAGGAAGAAGATCCTGTTCTTATGGAAGTCGCGAATTCTTTAGATACTCAAGAACCCAGGATGGTGAAGGAGGATGAGGAGACGAAGGAAGTAATGGAGAAAACAGAAATTGTTGAGGATAAAATGGAGATCATATGTGAGCCGGTTAACATCGAGGAAAACATAAGTGAAGAGTTGAGAGGAGATCAACCCTCCAAGGAGGAGGATATGGGCCACAGGGATGAAATGGTGGGGCATGGCGGTCAAGACAAAGAACTTGCAAATATCATAAGTGAGCCAGTTAACATCGAGGAAAAGATAAGTGAAGAGTTGGGAGGAGATGACTCCTTCAAGGAGGAGGATGTTGGCCACGGGGATGAGGAAATGGTGGGGCATGGCGGTCAAGACAAAGAACTTGGCGAGGAAGAGCTCGCAAAGGACAATGTGACAGAACGTGGTGAAAAAGCTCAGAGGTCTGAAGAAGAACGTGCAGAAGTAACTGCTCTTGTGAAGGAACGTAAGATACGGAAGGAGCTGGAGATATTTGTGAGTGGTTTGGATGGTGACGCTGTGGACGAGGATGTGAAGAAGGTGTTTCGGCATATAGGAGAGGTAGTTGAAGTTCGGGTGCACAAGGACCCCTCTAATACCAAGAATAAGGGGTATGCATTTGTGAAGTTTGCAACAAAAGAACATGCTACCCGAGCTTTAGCAGAAATGAGAAACCCTGTTGTACGTGTCTTTTTGTCGTCATTTTGATATACATAATACAAATTTGATTTTTCTAATTCTCAGCATTTGGACAGATAAATGGCAAACGATGTGGGACGGCACCCAGTGAGGACAATGACACGTTGTTCTTGGGCAATATTTGCAATACGTGGACAAAGGAAGCTGTAAGTTTATTATTAATTATTGACAGTTCTATACTTCCATTCATTGTTATTAAGTTCTTTACTGTTACAATGTGATGGCAGATACGACAAAAACTGAAGGATAATGGCATTGAAGATCTGAAAAATATTACTCTCATCTCGGATCCTCGGCGTGAAGGGTTGAGTCGTGGTTTTGCATTCATCGAGTTCTCATGCCATGGGGATGCCATGCTCGCCTATAAGAGGCTTCAAAAGCCTGATGTTATTTTTGGTCATCCTGAGAGAACTGCCAAAGTAGCTTTTGCAGAACCTTTAAGTGAGCCGGATCCAGATGTCCTGGCCCAAGTTAAGTCGGTATTTATTGACGGGCTTCCTCCTCACTGGGATGAGGACCATGTCAGGAAACTATTTAAAGGTTACGGAGAGATTGAACGAATTACGCTAGCACAGAACATGGCTACTTCCAAGAGGAAGGATTTTGGGTTTGTTGATTTTACCACACATGAGGCAGCAGTTGCTTGTATTGATGACATAAACATCAGAAAATTGGATGATGGGAACTCAAAGGTATTCTTCTTTCCACAGTTGAGATAACAGAAGTTTTCTTATTTTCATGGTTATTTATTTGTGGGGTGCGAGACTTGTTGATGGTAATTAATGATAGCTTATTTCCTTTCATTTTCCGCTTACACCAACTATTTTTGTGAGAAAAGGAGATCTTTAGTTGAGTGAGTTGTAGCACTAATAGAGGTAATTGTATTGTTTCCACGTGTTACTAGGCTAAAGTGAGAGCAAGGCTTTCAAATCCTTTGCCTAAAACTCAGGCCATCAAGGGTGAAATGCGTGGCGGGTTCCGAATTGGTCGTGCCAATACTGGAACTCTTCCACATTCTGGTATATCTTATCTATAAATGTTTGCACCTTATTGTTCTGTGTACCGCTTAAATATAACATGGATATTGATCGTAGGAAGGGGTTTTGGACAAGGTGGACGTCCCTTTGACAGTACAAACTTTCAGCATGGTAGGGGCTTCTATCATCATGGACGTGGTCAATCTAGTAGAATGGGTTTTGCCAATGATCGTGAGCTTGCTGACCCATTCCGAGGAAGACAAAGTTTTGGACAAGGTTTGGTTTCTAATTTATTTGTATGTGGTATAGTAAATTGATGAGCTGCTGTTATTGATGTGTTATATATGCTATTCTAGCAGGAGGAAGGTGGGGCTCTTTCAGGGGTGCACATCAGGGATATGGTGGAGGCACTATGCCAGCAAGATTTAACCTTGATAGACCTAGGCATGATGCTATTGATAGAGGTTGTGAGAGGCATATGCATCTAAGAGGGCAGCCATATGCACCAGAAGAATTTAACAGACCTTTCCTTGGGAGGCATTACGATGACCCCTATTTCTACGATGACAGTGCACATGGGATTAAGCGGCCGTTCTTTAATGTAAGCTGCACTTTCTAAAGTTCTAATGCTTTGTTTGGTAGGGAAACAAGAAGGAATAATGCTAGAAGTCACAAATACTTTACCATTTGGGGTCCCAACTTGAGGTTGCATGGGTGATGGGTTGACTACATAGTAGTGACTGACCATGTAGTAAGTGTGGATTATTGAACTACCATTTGCAAGGGATGTGAGAAATGGCAGATGGCTTAGAGGAATAAACTTAAGGTCGCTGGTACCCCAGCACATGTGCCCAAACTTGTCTATAGAAAATAAAATAAAATATTGAATGGCCAATATAATTATGGATCATATATTTGGGACTTTAAATATGGAAAATGATTTGGATTTCAAATCGGATAAACCATTTGGGACTTCAAATTTGGTAACCCATATGGGACACCTAGTCCATCCGTTGATTATAGTCTAATCTCGAAATTTGTTCTATCTTTAGGACCGGGATCCTAGTTACATGGAGCCTACCAGAGTTCGCCCTCGTTTGGATTACTTTAACCCTTCAGTTTCAACTCGTGGAACTCATTATCGAGGTTGGATGTTTAAATAAAATGATTTTCTTGGCCTAGTTGTTGTTGATCTTGTGTTCAAACAGGTTACTCATCAGTTGTCATATACACCTCTTTTTGGTGTCAGATACTTCTGGAGCTGGCAGCAGTCGCTACGCACATGATTACCATGGTTCTAATGTAAGTACTCATGGCTTACTTTAAAGTGATTTAGATATTATATTTGAATACTCATATTAACCTGCTTCTTATATTATTTTACAGTACAATGGTGACACATATTCATCATTTCATGGAGGTGATCGCCCATATAGAGGCGGATACTACCATTAAGCCAGGCTGCAAATCAGGTAATACAAATTTCTGCCATTATTTTGGACTTCTTGCTGTGATATCATTTACATAACTATAAGGATTATTACATAATAATGTCAGGTGGACATGAGGAGCTGGGAGTAGGACATTGCTCTCTCAGTTATGGAATATGTTTTGCTGCTTGGGAGGAATGGTGGAATTAGTTTCTTTCTTTCTTAATTTTTTTGTTTCATTTTTGAGTTTCCATCATTAGCTTCTCCTTTGGCTATCCTCCTCCACCTTCTTTTTCCTCCTTTGTTGTTCTTATTTATGAGCAACTTCCAAGTATACTGAGTTAACGTTTCAAGTTTAGGTTATGACCCTGGGAAGTACCGTAATATAGATAATGATGTTATATTTAAGATGGAATTTTCGTTAGTTAATAGGAAGAGCTTAAGGATATCTATGTTGGGACTGTTGAGCTAAGTTGTCCGAATTTCTTATGACCTGTCTTGGGCTGACACTGTTGTTGACATATTGGTTCATTCTTATTAGGAAGAGCTTGAGGATGTTTAAGTTTGGGTTGTTGAGCTAAGTTGCACTTAATGATTTCCTCCCAATTCTTATGATCTGCAATGGGTTAACACTATTTCTTGATCTAATATTTTAAAGCTATTAGGAAACGGATTGGGTTTTTATGTGGTATCTGGACGTGAGTGTGTAAATCAAAGGTGTTTCTTTCGCTGGAGTAACCCAAATTGCTTTGAAATTGTAGTTATTTGGAGATTAAGATGATCTTTTCGTGGAGATAGCTGACTAGTTTCAGTTACCATAAACATGTGACATATAGGGTGAAATTCTAATCCCTAAATTTGAAGATATATTTTGAAGGGATTCTGGTAAATGAGAACATGGTCTTTTTAAGTGAATCTCAGGGGCATTTGTAGATGCTGGTTTTTTGGTTATGTTTATAAAGCATTAATAGCTCAGGAGCAAAAAGTGGACCTCTGCTTCTAACTTCGGGTGTAATCCCCTCCCAACTGTCACTTTTCATGGCTGATTCGATAGTGGGAACGAAACTTGATGAAATGTTGTTTTTGGGTTTATAGTAAATAAAATTTAATATGGCACTTCTCTGATTATACCTAAGCAAATAAGATTCATTTAATGCTTACTCAAAGGTGCTTATGTGATCAGTCAGGTCGTTATGTGTTCTTCTTCAATAGTAATAGGGTTTCGCCCTTTTTTAGATCAGGAACCTAGGGAGACTTCTATATTTTGGTCTTGTATAGTTTCCCTTGATTTTTTTTGATTTTTTTTTTAAATATGGGACTCCTGCCATATTATGGGACTCCTGCCATATTATGCAACTTAGTTATGGTTTGATAACAGAAGTATGACTTCCGTCTTCATCTTAACAAGTCACATCTTAGATCTGATTCATTCTTGTGGTGGTTATTGTCAAGGTAGGTGCTTAGATTTTACTTTTTCAGGTCTTTTGTGGTGAAAGCTTAAGACTGAGTTAAGTATTTTAAAATTTCTGGAGTCGAAGGAAGTAGAAGTTGAAAGGCGTCTTGGTGATATCTTGAAAAATGAGACTTGTATGGTTTTAAAGTATCTTCTCAAAGTTTTATGTTCAAAGCAAGCATAAATGTCTTAATGTGATCTTGGCAATTCTGATGAACTCTTATCATTTCAAAAGGAAATAATCCACAAACATTTTGGAGGTTAAATTTCTCTCTGTGGAAAATCATGTTGTATGAGGCTATAGGATGAGGTTGAAGTTGGACATCCATACTGGTTAATTTAGGTACTTAGCGATGCTCTAATTGGCATGATCAACAAGATTTGAGTAGAAAATGTGTGTGTGGAAGTTTATGTAGTTCATATGATTTTTTCACCGACAAAAGATTAGCTGATTAATTTGTGTGACGGCCGGTGGAGGCTGAACTCGGTTGTATAAGCCTATGAATGTCAAATGGTATAGGAAGGTTGAAGATGCTTAATAGTGTTAAAGTTCTGTACTTTCGGTTGACATTCTTATAGTCGGCTTTAGTACATGGAGGAAATTTCGTGTTCTTTTGTCGTGTTACTTTAGGGATGACATCTCGTTTGCTATGCATACCTAGCGTAGGACTATTGGACGAGAGAATGGATATATATGCTTATAAGAGTCTTAATATTTGCATGTTTTATACAAAAAAGGTGGTCTTTCTTCCTAACTCTTGCCTGGGCATTATATTGAATTTTTTTTTTTTCCGCGCTTAGTTTCTGTTTCAAATGCTCCGAGTTTTACATCTGAGTCCAGGTCCAACTGTATAACATCATCCCCAACTAGATTCATCATGTAAGTAAAGTACGATGAGCCAGATGAATATCAGAATGTCTTTCCCCTTGTTGCTAGAATGGTTAAAGATGTTCAATACTAGTATATTTGTTATCGCAAAGCTGTAAGCTGATGTTTGAGGTCAGGCAGGAATTTAAATTTGTGACCTGCTTTCTGATTTTTTT
>JAUMHB010042879.1:0-18185 GCA_032359685.1 Pittosporum tobira
ATAGCGCCTGCCTTTCGGAATTTCCTCCAGATCCAAGAAAAGGAGAAGTGGAACTAGAAGCCGATCCACTTAGTGCTTCTACATGTAGCGATATATCAGATCCTGATACAGAACCAGGGCCGCCACCACTGAATGGCCCAAAATGACTCATGTTGGTCTCTGTTTTACTTCCAAATGGCAGAAACCTCCCATACGTATTCTCATTTTGAACCTTTCCCCCTTTTCCCTTATTTCGTATGTTTGGCAACTTTGCACCACGATTAAGTGTTTCTAGAAACAGAGCCATGCACATTGTGTGTTGGTGGTGTTGACAAACCATTAAACTTGTTTTGGACAACCAACATTGCTACCCATGTACTGACCACCCCATATTTGTTGAGCTTCCAACACTAGTAATAAAAATATGAATTATCAAACAAGTTTAATTTTTTATCAAATGATAATAAAAAAATATGAATTATTTATCTACCTTTTATTTTTAGATAAGCTGAATTACATGAAACTTGATGATCTCTACGGGCTTGAGAATCTAATTCAGTACATCTTGGAGGAACAATTCAAAATCACATCCATTGAATTGCAGCCGGTGGAGTATTATTAAGCCATACAAATTTGAGTATTATTAAAAAAATCTTCTACTTTAAATATACACCACATACTTTTATTAAAATATATATTTAATTCATTCTTTTTAGGACGAAGAGAATAATTTATAACATGATAATAATTTTTCTGTCTCACAAATTGAGTATCACTTCTTACCAAAAGAGTTCTATTATGTTGCGTTTGGTTTAAGTAATAGAAATAAAATAAAATTTATATATATATATATATATATATAAATAGATGTTAGCATAAAATATATTGTTAGCAACCAAATTTTAATTTAAAATGAAAATAATGTGATAATGGAAAATGAATATTATTCCTCTTGGAACAAAGTGGATTTCATTTATAAAAAGAATACTATTCCTCTTGGAGCAAAGTGGATATAAAAAGGATTATAAAAATATAATTGTATATTAAAATAATTTATCCAAGTCTTTTATTTTAGAATACTGAAAAAAAAAATATCTAATTTTATTTTTTGGCACGCAAACAGTTTATAATAGAGAGAAATATTAAAAATTGTTTTGTTAATATAAAATATAGCAAGAAGATGAGAGATAATCAAATTGGTAAAGCACAAAGCTAAAATATGTCCGATTCACTTCACATGGCTTGTTTGGTAAAGATTCACTAAACCCATTTTTTACAATTTACATTTAATTTTAAAGTTTGGTTTAAATTAAAATTTTAAACTGTAAATTTAATTTTTTAAGTTTACATTTAATTTAGCAGACATAATTTTTTAATTACATTTAATTTTTATAATTTTTAAACGTTTAATACTGTAAACAATACTAATGGGCTGAGTTGGGTTCAAGGTGGCCCTTTTTTAGAGTACGGCTAGCAGGTTTGGTCTCGTGGGCTTTTAGTCTATCTCGCATAATTGACCCATCCCGTAAAATTGAAGAAACATAAACAAAGGGTAAGTTTGAACAAGTATAACTGAACTCTGTATGCCCGAAAAGCACAGGACCTTACAATTAAAAAAATTATTTAAAAAAAAAAAAAAACTACTTGGGATATCATATACAAATTGCAACAAACTAACAATTTCACCTGGCCCTCTGCCTCCACCGAACACTCTCCTAGTCTAGGGTTTAAGTTAAACCCAACCAACGTTGTTTTCTAGGTAGGAAAGATGGTAGGTGACCGTGGAAAGAAGCCGAAGCTTGCCGCCGACGAAGAGTCCGAAGGCATTGACTCCGAACTTGTTCTTTCTATTGAAAAACTTCAGGAAGTACAAGATGAGCTCGAAAAGGCTTGTCTTTTTTACACTCTTATATATAATTTTGTGTATATATAAGCATTGTTATGTAAAAAGGTTATTCTTTTGTCATTTAATATATCAATTGCTTGTGGGTTTGTTTTGGTGTATGCATTGTGCTCTGTATCTCAAATGGATTCATGTTAATTTCAATTTGAAAATGTTCAGAGTTCGACATTTTAAAAGTCAATAATGTTTTTATGTTTTGAAACGAAAATGGTAGATGGTTTTGTTATGTTTTAATTTGTGAATGTTTGCCTGGTTTTGCATTAATGTGGTTGCTTATTTTTAGTTCATAATGCTTCTGTGTAGTGCTTTGTTTCGTGGAATGAATGGAGATAAAATGAAAATAAGTTGCTTAAAAGTGGTACATGAAAGGAAGCATATGTCTGAGCCGGAAATTTCCTTTTTCTCTCCTTCGTTTTAGTTTTTCTTTTTGTTTAGAGGACATAATTAATAAAATGAAAGGTGCAAGATTTTGGATTGGGAATTCACGATTTCCGGAAGTTTAATATGGAGGTTTGTTTTGGAGGTGTGCAATAAGAAGTGGAATTAGGGAGGATAAGAAGTGGATTAGAGGTGTTGACACGTGGAAGCTAATTGCTGGTGGCTGCGAGTATTTTGGGTGGAGCGCCTCCTTTGTAATTGGTGATGCACACATATTTTAATTTTCATACTTGGGGAAGTAATAGTGTTAAGTATTTAGAGTTCATTTTTTTTACTTTGGTCATTAGGTATTAGTTTCTTAAGTCGACATTAGGGTTTTTTTCCTAATTTATGTGCATTGTAATCCCCGATGCTGACTGAGATGTTATAATTGATATTGAGAGCATTGAGTATTTTTCCTAACTTGCTTGAGATCTAGAGATGCAAAGGTCAGATTATGCCTGGAACCTAATATCTAGATATATTTTCCATTTGTTTCCATTATTTTGAGTCCATTAACCCCTTTCCGAAAGTTGTCCTACATCAATTCTGTTTTACTTCTTTAATTAAATTCTGCATAATGAATAAAAGATTTTGATTTTGGAGTGAATAATGAAAATGCATAAGATTTCAATTTCTATTTTTCAATTACTCCCTAGTCCCTCCATTCAATGTTTCAAATTGACTTCAGAAAGTCAAAATTGCTCTTGTATTTGGAACAGAGGGAATACTATTTGTGTTAATAGCAACTTTTCAATAGGAGTGAATGGCTTATTTGAAATTAATCACATTCATTGCTGCTTATCATTTCTTTTACTGATGACTTACAAAAATAAAAGAATGTCACTGTATAGGTTAATGAAGAAGCCTGTGACAAGGTTTTGGAAATCGAGCAGAAGTATAACGAAGTAAGGAGGCCAGTTTATAGCAAACGGAGCGAGATCATCAAAACTATTCCTGACTTCTGGTTGACTGCTGTGAGTTATTCGGATATTATTTTATTTGTATAACTTACTAAAGTTATATTATAGTTTAATAACTTTAAGTAATGCATTAACCTTGCATAATTTCCATTTGGATGCAGTTCCTAAGCCATCCTGCACTTGGTGATCTTTTGAACGAGGAAGACCAGAAGGTATTGTGCATGATTTTAAACTTTATCAACTGGAGAAATAAATTAGTTTTATTATAGTATTAAGATGATATTGCTCTAGTAACAGAATTTACATTTTTTATAATGTCGCATTTTTTTCCTTTGACCTAGGTCTTCAAGTATTTAGATTATCTTGAGGTGGAGGACTTTAAAGACGTGAAATCAGGATACTCTATTGCGCTAGTAACCTTCTTCTCTTTATCTTTTTTCAGTTGGTACTTGAGTTTTGTGCTAAAGATTCTTGCATTTTGGTCCAATTGTTGACTTTCAGAACTTCAAGCCAAATCCTTACTTTGAAGATACAAAGCTCGAAAAGACATTCACATTTTTTGACGAAGGAACGACTAAGATTACTGGTACAACCATTAAGTGGAAGGAAGGCATGGTAGTAGCAATATCCAAGTGTTACTTCTATATGTGTGTGTGTGTGTGTGTGTCTATATATATATATATATATTAATCATTATTTTATCATTTCCTTTATATACCAAAAAATCTTACCAAAGCTCACTTTTAATATGAAGGGCACTGCTAATGGAGTTACTCACGAGAAGAAAGGAAACAAACGGCCACCTACTGATGAAAGGTATATTTCTCACTAATTTTCCTTTTGGTAAAGCTAAATCCCATAAATCATATTAATCTTGGGCAAGTGGAGTAACGTATATCTGAAAATTGAACAGTAAGATTTGTTTAGTTAGAACTATTATTACATGGAGAGAAATTGAAAGATACTTAACATAATTATAATGTTTGCAAGTTAATGTAAATCACACTCTAGATTTGAATCTATGTTACATTATCTCATTGACTCATATTGAACTAAACTTTATTTGTACAGCTTCTTTAGTTGGTTCGGCGAGACTCAGCAGAAAGATATTGATGAGGATGTTCATGATGAGGTATGTTCTTGTATTTGTTAGCACATTTTTGTTATCTCTCATTGCCATTTACCACATCATCAAACAAAAATATGAAGCAAGATTTTACTTTCTTCTCAAAAGAATGTCTGTTCTGGACAATTCAAAGATATAGATCTTTTAGATCTCAATAAAAGTACTTATCACTTTATCGGGAAAAAATAAAAGTAGTCGATCATGTATTCACATATTAAAATTTAGGAATAAATGTGAATTTTTCTAAGACATACAGTTATATTCTCTGTTCGAGAGTATTTGATTTATGTTAAAGTTGGACTATCTAAAGTTGCACGAAATTAGTTTTCTGTAGGCATGCCAAATGGCACAGGTATGGGACATGGGACTGTTCCCCATCTCCATCCCCGGCCCTGTTAGGTCCCACCAACACCACCCATCCTGACCCGTTACACTATTTTTCCTTCAAGCAATTACCCGAATTAAATGAAGAGGCAAAACTTTTGTCATAAAGGAAAAACATCATATAGATAATAAACTCATAGATGATTCAATGACCCAAGTTCAACCAAAACACTAATTATTAATAATTTATTCAAATGGAAAGAATGACATGATAAGTTTAAGTATATATAAAAGGTCTTTGAATAAAATGACTTATACGTTTGGGTGAATAACTTAAATAATATACGCAACCTTAACCTTATTTGGTTTTTCTTTTTACACAATTGCTCGCAATACACACACACACACACACACTCTCTTGACACTTTAATTATGTTATCCTATCCATTATTCAAGATCCAGTCACAATTGATGCTGCTGAAAAGCTCACAACTGTTTTCCCTTTTTTATCATTCATATTCTTATATTTGTTTTTCCTCCACTTTGAAACTGCAGGTAGCAGAGATAATCAAAGACGATTTGTGGCCCCATCCTCTCAAATATTTCAACAATGTACTCATTTGTTTCAGATTATTTATCTATCTCACACACGCACATACACACTCTCCTTCCAACTTCAAATATCCTAATTTTTTGAATGTTCTCGGCACGATTTATATTGGAAAGTATAACATACAAATTTATTAAAATACAAAAATATTTTTAAAAATATTGTCTTTGTTGCCCTATCCTCTCAAATATTTCAACAATGTACTCTTTTGTTTCAGATTAAATATCACACACACTCTTTCTCCTTTCAACTTCAAATATCCTAATTTTTTAAATGTTCTCGGCATGAGTTTATATTGGAAAGTATAACATACAAATATATTAAAATACAAAAATATTTTTAAAATATTGTTTTTTGTGGCCCTATCCTCTCAAATATTTCAACAATGTAATCTTTTGTTTCAGAAAAAATATTACACACACACACACTTTCTCCTCCAACTTCAAATATCCTAATTTTTTGAATGTTCTTGGCACGAGTTAATATTGGAAAGTATAACATACAAACATATTAAAGCACAAAAATATTTTTAAAAAATATTATACATAAATGTGTTTTTGGAATGTCTTAAACTTCATGCCAAAAACAATCAAAAAAGTTAGGATAATAAAAATTGGACAAAGGGAGTATATTATGTTCTTCTGGAATTAAATGTGCCCTCTATTCCTCCTACTTTAAGCTGCAACTTTTTTTTTTAATGCTGTAGGAAGCTGATGAAGAGGATTCTGATGAAGATGAGGATGATGATGATGACGAGGTAAATAAATATAGATGAAATTACCACTTCTTTGTGTCTGTTCTGTATTTTGCATCCTTTTCTCTCACTGATTGGCATCTGCCCATACAGTCCTATGTGGCATGGACTTACTTAGTGATGCTTTATTTGTACCCGGCAATTTTTTAACTGCAAGGGAAAACTTAAAATTTTCCACCAAGTCACATTCACGTATGTTATATGGAGTACATTAATTTCAGACTTTTTGACTCCACAACTATATCTTCTATGCACTTCACTCTGAAGATAGGTTAAAATGTCCTTAACTAAATCCATGAGTATTCCCTAAGGTTCGCTACTCACTCTCAAACTCATGGATTGGCTTGTTTAGAAAAAATTTGGAGTCAAAACTTCAAGTGAAAATGGTCGAGTTTGTGCTCTGCCAATGATTTCACTTTTAATGTATTATAATGTGCCACATCACTTATCTCTAAAACGCAAGGATCATGAGCGGTTCTGTATCACAAAACATTATTACCTTCAAAAATATTACTCACATAATAACATGACAGCAACGAGTTCCAACCCTGCTCTCAAATGCAGTATCAAAGCTCGTTATCCATTAGCTATGCTAAATCATTGATTATTTTAATTAAACTTTCTTAATAATTATTATAAGGTGTATAAAGTTTGTTTTTTTCATACTAAATAAGGTATAAAGTAGTCTTACTTCATAAGAGTTTACAATTAGAACTTTTATATATTAATGGTCTAGACTTTAAAAGTGGTATAAATTAATGGGATTTTAAAATTAGATGCTCTTGGTTTGTGCTTTGATGAAAGGTTTAGTTCATTTAAACCGTCATTCTGCATATATATGTGACATTTCTTTCATTATGTATGTACTCGGTGATAAATAAGCCTATAAATGACTTATTTGTCATGTATATTGATCAGGAAAATGGGGTTGAGGAGGAAGATGATGACGAAGATTGTGACGAGGAGGATGACAACTGAATTCTGGTGCGGTCTGTCTTGTTTTTCTGTTGTTCAAAGTTGTTTGCCCATGTCAAACATAGTTTTCAGTTGTTGCATACCTTTAAAACAACAGCGATGAAGAGTTGTGTAATTGTACTTCTAGATTTTCAAAATCATACAACAGAGAGTTTATAGTAAATTTTATATATTTAACAATGGTCATCCCTGTTTGCCATATCTTATGTCACGGCTTATACAAAGTTCTAAAAAGTTACATTTTCTCAATTTTTTTTTTTTTGTGAATAAAAAATTTATACCTCACTTGTAACTTTTTAAAAAGTTATTTCGTATAGAGTGAACAACTTATTTCTAACTAAATAAATAATAATTACTTCAAATAAGTGTTTTCAAATAGGCCCATAGACATTTGCCTTGTGTGTATGTACTTTTAGATTTTCAAAATTACACAAAACAAAGTAAATTGTAAATTTTATATACTTAACAATGGTCATAGTCGTTTGCCTAAATTTAAAATAAGAAAGGGGCAAGTTTGACCTCAAATGTCAAATTAGGATATTTAAATTTGAACACATGTTTACAAGTCCCTTGCAGAATAGAACCTGCGTCATCTATCTGCAACCTTGTGGGAGTTATAAACTACTCCGTACAAGGGAGCAGCTAGAATGCTGGTCCCAACAATTTTAAATCAAAATTTATGATAAAAAATTATTAAGGAAAAGAAAAAGATGAGAACCAGTTATACACATAACACAGAGCCTTGGATGAAAGATTCAGCAACCAAAAGCAGTGACACCATATTTCATAGAAAAAGGAGGAAGATGATGAGCACCAAATATAATAGAATCAAAATGATGTATGCATATACCTACTCCCCAATAAATTTAAGCCCGTGAATAACCACGTATAAAAGCAACTAGTCAATAAGTCATGTTGAAATCCTCTACTTGAGTAAAAAATAAGGATCAAAACCTTCCCAGAGGGAGTCATCACCTTTGGACTGGTCGAAAGTTGCCCCAACCATGTTCTCATGCAACTTAACCACCAACAAATAAAGGCCAGAAACTAAAGGGTTGCTGAGAAATGGACCAATAACCTCTCTAAGCTCAAGAGCATCAGATAGCAGGGACTGTCTTTTCCCTAATTTGCCATTGAAAATGCAGTTTGACAAGGAATAAAATCCAAGCAAATTTGCATATAATGGTAAAAATGCATCCTTGTGATTTCCAACACCACCAATCCACTCGGTTCCTCCTTGATTCCCAATATATTCTTTAGCAAATGATATCAACTGTTTGCAAAATTTCATTCTCCATTTCTGCAAGAAATTGGCAGCCAGCGTTTTTGAAATTGGTAGCTTCTCCAAATGGGAACAACATATCTGACAGATCAGCAACTTTTCTTCATGATGGTTATCAATCTCTTTGTCGAAAACCCGTTTAACAAGATTCCCCCTGGACACAACACTGTTTGCAGCACTCAAAACCCAGTCAGCAAGATAATCCAAGAAGTCAACCCAATGACCGAAAAATGAAGACAGATGCTCAAAACTCAAATGAATCGTTTTATCCACTTGACTCGGCACCACCGTAGCCCTAGAGTTGCTCTCCAAAGTTTTCGAAGTAAAACACCTCTGGACATCCATGGCAAGATTGCTTCTAAGCCCAATATCCTCGTCCTCTAGAAGCGTTATGCATGTCAACCATAACTTTAATATTTTATTAGCATACATATTAGCAGCCTCTTTTATTTCGAATTCTGACCACTGATTTTCAGAAGGAATTTGCTTATTAAACACATAAGGCCCAATAAGCTCAGCTTGTTCCAGCAAACCTGACGCTACCATTGATTCCGCAGCTGCCTTCCGCATATTAACAGGCTGCGATGAGTCACTGTGCTGTTCGATTAGGTCAACATAATAACTAATGCAACCATAAAAATGGGACAATCTTTCTGTTTCCTCCACTATTTCAGACTCAACAGAGCTTGTAAACAAATCTGCAAATCGCCTTGCACATATTCCCATGCAACAGATGAGGGCTTCTCGGGTCTTTGCATGTCTAGTGACCTTGTCTAAAAAGACCAACCTGTCCCAAAACTGGGACATCAAATCAGTATCCATATTACCAAGAAATTTTGTAGTTGCACATTCTTGGCTGTTCAGTTTCTGAAATTTGAGCAAATTCCAAGTGAAAAGAATTTTAAGAATGTAACAAGTACACCTATGGTGCTTCTCGGATGCCAAACATGTCATCAGCATCTCCTGGAGGTTAGCATTGCCCCACTGAATTATGCTCCTCCCATAGTAAGATTGGTCCCTGGGCCCAGTAGCAGATTCTGAGGCCTTAAGGAACAGAAGAAGCCACTTTAAAGTTGCAAGTCGAACTTCATATGAATCGTCTAACATGGCGACTATTAGCCTTTCCTGAAATTTGGGGAAAAAAACATTTTCCATTTCGGCTACATTGGAACTAATGGATTTGGCAGGCAAAGAGCTCATCCTTGGCAATAGCTTTAGGTTATCCTCTTCAGCTAAATCTTTGGATGCTTGAAAAACGCAATTAAAATAAGAAAATGCTGCTTGTTTACGTAGTTCCGAAATAGTTGGATCATAATACGATGGCCCACGAGAAGCTTCTAGATCTAAGCATTCGGAAGATAACTCCCAAAGAAGCTTCCAGATAGTTCCGATACTTTTGCTTATCTGGCACGTCCTTGCAATACTGAGCATGTTATCTAGGACCCTTAAGAAGGTTCCATTTAGGGCAGGACAATGACATAACCTCGGGCTTCCAATCCAAGAACGTGTCGCAAGAACTTGGATCAAGTCATCGAGAATCTGGTCTTGCTTAGAAAAATCAGAAAGATTTCTACAATTATTATCCAGAAGGGAGCTCAGCTGTAAAAGCATTCCATGGATCAAATTGGATGAAGTTCGATCTGGTACATTCATTTGTTTTTCTAGACTAGGTAACTCGGAGGCAATATTTAGCAGTACCATCAGCAGCTTGTCATTTGATATTAGGCCTGTTAGAGCTTTTGATGCAAGAAAACGGACCCGAAGATTGCTTTGAGTTGAGCATCTCCTAATAAACGGCATCAACAGGAACGGGTCCAGGGCATCACCGGTTTCACTCGTGACAGTTGAAGGCCTGAGACGTGACAAGAGAATTAACATGGGCCACAAGCTCGGGTGCACAACATTTGCTAAGTTGGACCCTGAAATCTCGGACCTATCAGTAAGCGACTCGGTTGCAACTTTCAATTCACTCGATAAAAACGAGTGCAACGAAGGGTACCTACAGAAAAGAAAATCAAATGATATTAATTCAATGAAGTATTGGAGAATACAAAATGTAAATTAATATAATCATAAAAAAGCATTACCTGTGAAAAAATTCAACCCCGGATAATGCGCGCCTTGCAGATTGCCGTCTTTGTACATTAAGGAAACCAATCATGCGGCGAAGCAAGGCAGTGTACGCCAGGGTGGCACTGTTTCGGACCTCCCAGTACGAAGACGAGAAAGAAAGTATGGAGATGATCAAAGCCTCTGCAGAGAAACCAGATGTATCGGTTGCTAAATTCGTATCGTTGAAAGCTGCTTTGAGGACATTGAAGGCATGCACAGTGGGAATAACACCCTCATCACGAATCTTCGAGATTTTTTCATTTGTAGATAGAGATTCTTGGTTTGGCTTTGCAGAAAAATCACTAGTTGAGAGTTTGACTTCAGATTGATTATTTAAAGGCCTCTTGACTAAGTCAATTAACCATCTTAGTGCCTTCGGGAGGAGCCGCTTTGGTGTACCTTCGGGCTCTGAGAGAAAGAACACGATGAATGCAGCTGGAATACCCGCACTTCTCCTGAGTAAGTCATCCACTGTTTGTCCCTTGGCCATGGTCCTTTCCATAAGTTGCTCCATCCAAGATTCCGTTAGCTTAACAAGTCTGAAAATGGAAGGCACACAAATTTAAAATTGGTATATTTCCTCTTAATACACATGTTCACAAAATGAAGTAATGAACTACCAGAAAAAATACCTTGGATCATTTGAACAAAGTAAACGGTTGCAAAGAGCAGTAAATCCCGCTCTTGTCTTATCAATTGCACCATTATGCTTCATCTTCAAGAGGACATCCAAGAAGTGGTTTCCAATCATCTCGAGTTGATTCAAATCAAGCATTACATCAGATGCCATGTCAGCAGTATCGGAAAACAGCACTCCCGACTCAGACATGTCTGAAGTAGGCAATGGAATTTTTCTTATGATGGTTCCCAGAAGTAGGCTCATCTGTAAAATAAAATTTAATTACTCTAAAGTATAAGTCATCGAGAAACTTCTCATGAAAACAGTTAATCGTGCAAAGTAGATTACCTCCTTCATTGCAAGCCAGCAGCCAACCATAACAATCTGTGCTGACGGTCCCACATCCGGCACCAGTTTTGAGTTTTTAACCTCGCTTTCTGATGAGTCAGCAACATCCACCTCCACAGGCATATCCTCCAATAGTAACACATCATTATCATCCATCATGCCATCCATGTCCTTGGGTAACTGCAATGCATCTGCCGAAACCACCCAAAGGGCCAACGAAGTTATCCGCATGACCAATTTCAAGAGCTTATCTAATACACTTCTCATCTCAGAAAGACTGCACAAAACCACACTAGAGTTCCAATCCAATTCCTCAAACGTATAACGAAGAGTAAGTAATATTCCATGAACAAAGCTTTTCCTGCAAGCTTCGGTTAAATCCTTTTCCCCCTCCTCCACTGCAGCATACAACCAATCAATCAGAGATCTTAAGTAATCGATTGTACTATTTTGATAATCCCCATTAACCAGTTCGGGCTTTGGATTATTAAAAGAAACAACATTGGATGAGGCCCTGACAATCCACCCAAGGTCCAAAACGTATTTTCTAAAAATTAACCGCATAGTAAGAGCTCCGGCATCACTTTCTCTAACACGAGGACTAATAACTAATTTCTTGGCCCATATTATTACTTTATGGACCATGTCTGGGCTGGAAATTCCAGGGAGCGGAGTGGGAAAACGCAATAATATGCGGAAGGAATTCTCTCTCAGCCGGTCCCAACTGTCAACTATCGAACCAACTAACAGCAAAACAGAATCGGGTGAAGAAAACCCTTTGCTATAAGGACTGAGAATAACATCAGAAGAAACAGCATCGGAACTTTCTTGAGGAGGAAGAAAAATAGGCCAAGCATGGATCATTATCAACATAAGATCCATAGCCATTATTTTCCGCTCATATGGCGCAGAAGGGTAGCACGAAAAAGACAAAAAGCAACTCAGCCACTTCATAAATTGGTAGAGATCCTCTGCCCTGTTAGTCGCGGTTCCATCATTTCCTTTGTAGGGGCAGAGGTCATTATCGCAATTTGATGCACGAGGTTGCCAGGTTCCCTGCTTAAGTTGTCTTTCCAATGCTGTTCGAACTCGGGAAAAAAAATTCCTAAACAAGCTGGTAAACTTCATTTGGAAAGCCGTTGAGCTACACCTCATATTCAACGGTACAGCTTCTTTCATCAGACTGAGTTCCAACGAGGATGGCAGACTCACTGCCTTAGGGTTCAAAAACAGAGATTCGGCTGCATCTACACGGAATGACTCATCAACATGAGTCAGTGCCAATTCTAGCCATTTGACCGGGAGTTTGAACCTTATACCCTTTACACAAACAAGGGCATATCGGTTTTCCTGGGATAAATAAGAGTTCTCACACCAATCAATGTCCCCTTCAATCAACGCAAGTGAACGAGAGACCTTGAGCAACGAAACCAAAACAGCAACTCGCTGTTCAACTCCAAGATCCATATCTAAAAAATTGGGCTCAGAAAAATCCAGCCCATCATTCTCTCCACATGGGCCAACTGAAAAGGCGAGCATCGGAAATATGCTATCCACATCAACTTCAAGTAACACTGGTAAAGCATAAGTGTTCAGATTCGAGCGGAGCTTCGAAACTCCAGAAGCAAGTCCGTACAAAAAAGGACACAGACAATGACCTCTAAATCTTGTGGTCCCACTTTCAACGCCATAATTACTCCAGAGTGCATCACGCAAGCACTCAAGGAAACACTTCAGGAATGATGTGACAGCACAGCACACGTCATCATCAACATAAGCCCGTGCCGTCTCAAACAAAAGATCGGGATTCATGTCTAAAATAGTCATTGAACCCAACCTTTTGGTTAGGGAAGCTAAAGGAACATATCTTCCCTTGCAACGTGGACCTAGGCAAAGAAGAACAGACGCAATCTTCACTAGGAACAACTTTATTCTATCACCGCCCTCTGCCCAGTGAAGACTAGACTGAATGTCTAAAAAAAGATCGAAAATAAGATGAACTTGTTTCACCGTTTGACTTAGAGGATCTTCCAGATTATTCCATATGATCCTCAATATTCGAGTGCCCATTTCCTCCGATAGCAGGTCATTTTCTTCTGTTATTTTACTAAGATTAGATTGTATAGATGTTTTTATCTGCTGTAAACAGATCTGCATCACCGTCAATACATGAAAGTTGAAATGACTATCGGTGGGGTTCTCACAGTAATTACACAACTCTGGCAGAATTCCATCGTATAGTATTGTCTGAGAAATAGTCGAACCACCTTTTGGTACAACAAACAGATCATTGAGTACCGTTCTTGAGACTGCTGTGAGGATTCCTCGTATCAAGCTAACTCTACTCAATACAGGAAATTCACAGATTTCAGTTAACAAATCTCCCTTATACAGAACCTTTTTAGCCAGATCCACAACTTCACTTTTGGAACCGGCAACAGCGGTCTGAAAAAAGATTCCTTCCATTATTACCAAACCAAGCTCATCCGGACTAAGACACACTTGCAGAGCCGCACAAAAGCTCACCCCTGCCGCCACTAGACTATCCCTTGAAAATGCTGCGGATTTTAAAAGACCTAAAATTGCAGTCACAATCATCTCCAAAACACCATTTTCATCACTGAACTTGGAGGGAAATCGTTGAAGCAAGTAATACATACAAGACAATGCCTCTTGA
This sequence comes from Pittosporum tobira, assembly GCA_032359685.1. Lineage (NCBI taxonomy): Eukaryota > Viridiplantae > Streptophyta > Magnoliopsida > Apiales > Pittosporaceae > Pittosporum > Pittosporum tobira. The sequence continues at coordinate 14,050 of JAUMHB010042879.1, forward strand.
CATTGTTCCATAACAATGGGTGAAGGTCGACACCCATTATTAGCCTCCAAGATTACGCCTTTTAAACCATACACTATATCCAATCCCACCAAAACAGCACATTCCTCCACAATTTCCACTATATATCCCAACTTAGGTGAACCCATCATCGATAACGCTACCCGCGACACACAAAACCTCTTCCCTTTCCCATTTTCACCACCATATTCCTCGCAAAGTTCCCGAAAACAATTCCCAATTACAGACTGAAAATCCTTAGTTCTTGCTAGAACAGCAACTAAAGTCTTATGTAAAGGTAACGAATTCTCGAAAAAAAGTATTTCCAAATAAAACCTCGCGGCAATTGAAACTAAATTCTCTTCAGCATTTGTTGAAAGTAAGTCTGAGAACGCTGAAGCGAGTTTTTTAACATGACTGAGTTGAGCATAAGTTGAATTAAGCGAGATTAGTTCATTTAATTGGGAGTAATAATGGATATAACTAGGTGATTTGGGTACAGGTGTTTTATTTAGGGATTGTGTGTAGTAATGTGGGAATATGACAGCGCTGTAAGTGTAGCGGTGCCGGTGCTGTAAAGCTCGCCATTTAGCAGACATGTTTAAGTGAAGGAGTTTTGAGAGTAAGGAGATGACACCTGATTGGTATGTGACGAAGCTTGATGCCGTTCCGTTCTTCCAGAAAGCAAGGGCGGCCGGAGACGGGAGGCGGCTTTGAATCTGCAAGATTCGAGCGAGGGTTTAGGGTAAACGAGGTATACTAAAGTAGTACCGGTGGTCAAACTGAAGAGGCAGAAAAAAAAAAAAGTACTCGATTTTCAAATTTGTGATATAAATACGTTTTTTATAAATAATTTTTTGTTTATAATTTTATTTCAAAAAATATATTTCCTCCGTCATACTAAAATTACAATCATAATATTGATATTACAATTTAAATAATAAATTAATAATTAAAATAATAAGTCATAATATTACAGTAGCATCTAAAATAGTTGATTATAATATTAGAATAATAGATGAAGTGATAATCATATTTAATAAAATAAAAATAATTTAAATAATTTAAATTATTATATATATATATTTAAATTATATTACAACGTTCAAAAAAATGTTGCATTATTTTGACAGGTGTACATATTTTCATATATGAATTTTATTCGTATAATAAAAAATTACAAATTTAATTATTTTTGTACTAAAAAATGTCACAACACCTGTAATTTTATAATTTATATTTTTTAATGTGCACTTACTTAATTTATAAATAATCTAAATTTATTTTCTTTCATCTTTTATAATTTATGTGAAATAAATATTTCTGACTTATTTTTAGGACAAAAGGAATATTAAGATTTTTTTTAATTCTTCTACATAGTCTGCTTAAAGGCCTGTTTGTTTCAGCTTATTAAAACTAATTATAACTTATTTTCAAAAGTCAACTATCTTAAAATTAATTATTTTAATTAATTTAAAAAAATTATAGGTTAAATATAACATATATTATTAACTTATTGAAAAATGTTAGTCAATATGTGCTTTTTTCAACTTATAACTTATTTTAGTTATAAATTAAATTTTAAATTGTTCTGAAATAAATTATGCCAAACAAGCCAATATATTTTTTTTAGTTCAAGACACATTGACCTTTGTCTTTTGCTAGCTCCTTCGAGTTTCAAATTAAAGGAGAGCTTTTACCCAAAAAATAATAATAATAAAATTAAAGGAGAACCTTTTCTTTTATTTGAAAATACCTAAATACCCTTCCTCATAATTTATTTTCATGTCCTTTTTTTTGTTTGTATGTAGTTTATTTTATCCCGAATATAGTACATTTATCTCTACTTAATAGAATTTTTTTATTCTATTGTCAGATTTGATTTTCTAATCTTTAATGAGACTCTTGTTTTTTTATTGGGATGTTTTATTAATTGTTTTACTTGAAGATGCTAAATCTACTCATATTTAAATGTGAATTCACAATGTTGTTGGTGCAATAACAACAAGAATGGGATTGAATAGATTGTTATGATAAATTTTGGTTTTAAAATTTTTTGATTTATAATAAATGAGATCAATGGATGAATGATGAATAAAAAATATATGTAATCAATCAAGTAAATAACGAGATTACTAAACATGCATAACATAGTGATTTAACCTGATTCAGAGTTAATCTCCTACATCCAGTCTACAAGCTCTCTCTCCAACTTGAGATTCCTAAAATCCTCTATTCTTATCTCCTTCTCGGTGGAGAAAACTTCAATTACACTTTAAGCGATCTCGTTTACAATTAAATCTTAGACAATAGATTCTCTTATCTTTCCTCAAGAACAAACCGAGATCCTTTCAATAGATTTTTTTCTGGTTTATAAAGAAAAAACAAAATTAAGAAAAGTACATTGATAAAAGGAATTGATGAGTAACTCTTAAATGGATTGAATACAAGTCTTAAAAGTATGTTTGTATCTCTCAAACAGAAATATATATATATGAAAAGATTAAGAGAAGAGATATTAGAAAATGCTTTGTTGCGTATGATTCTTGGCTTGAAGGATGCTTATCATTGTCAAATGATTAACCTTTTATAGGAGGAGGAAAACCAATCCTTGTGCCTGAAATCTGTTTTCCAACGGATAAAAAATATTTTTATTTTGAATATACTTATGTTAGACAACTTGCACAAAAGGGGCCTGAAGTTGTCTCGAGTAGGGACCAAAATCATCCCAATAAGGAACCGACTGGGGCCCAAAAGGGGACTGAAAAACCTATTCAAAAATTTAGTTGTTTTCAGATATGTCCCGAAGAGGGATTGAACCTATCCCGGGGAGAGACCGACTAGGGCCTGACGAGGGACCAACTTGAACAGAAAAAGTTATGAAAAGTTTTGCCAAGTTTTTCATGATAAATTGTAAAAATATTTTCCAATTTAAATTATATTTTCTCAAAATTTATTTTTCTTTCAAAAGATTAATTTTTAGTTAGTTTTGATTTTAGACTTGTATCCAATATTATCATAGAATTATTCACTTACATGAAAATCCTATGAGATGGACTAAGTCCTAGTTCTAGTCTTTTTGATCTTGATCGTCCATTGCCTTGACTTCTCGTAATGCATGTGATGGAGATCGTCCCAAATTAGGGTTAGGGTTTTCACCTTACCCCTAATTAGGGTAACGTGGCATCCCATGGGGGAGCTCATCCGATCGGCCATCCTCTAGGTTTGGCGACCCGCTTCGCCCAAATAATGATCAGTCCCAGCTCTCGGCATCTAGAAGGTTCAATCTCGGCCATCGGCCTCCAAAGGGTCTTGCATCCGCCTTAGTCCGGCATGACCATGGCCGTCAGGGACTTTCAAACTATGCGCCTTGGGTCCAGGCTTTCCCAGATTGCCTGGTCCAGGTCCAGCGGCCCAAAGGCCATAAAACAAGTTCCTAGACGGTGTCCAATCAGCCGCCTAACACTGCAGCCCTGTCAACTCAAAAGAGGTGCGCCATACCTGCTGTCAACTCAAAGCAGGCACACTATGCCTACTTTATCGGGCTGGGGGTCAAGGAAAATTCTAGAAATATCGCCCCATCTCCACAGAGAGAGGGGAGGGGAAATAGACAGAAAGAGCCCAAGCTTTGCAAAAATACAAACACACCGGAGCCAAACTCTCTCAAAAACTTGCCGGTCAACCCCACATTCTCCTACTTAATATTCAAATTGCCACATTAATCTCAACTAACTTAATCATCGGAGAGGGGAACGAGGGAACAAACCTCTCGTGTTGCCTGTCTTTCAGGTGAACTTGCTCCCGCCGACGTATGCCCAGCTGAAAACAAGGCTTGGACTTGGTCAAATGCCAGGTTAGTCCCAACAATTGGCGCTATAGGGAGGGGCATGTATGTCCTACATGATCTATCTCCATACTAAACCTTTTCAGCACACATTTCAGCCTATCAGAGTACTGTAAACTGTTAGTGATATACCCAATGATCCAATCATAAATTGTATTGTATTATTAGTTGTGGATAAAGTTGTGTTGAAAAAATCGACATTCATCTAACTTAGGTAATTATAATGTCTTGCTAGAGGCCGCTTATAACTTGTGGGCCGAAAAGGAGTTTTGGGCCTACTACTAATGTTAGGTGA
>JAUMHB010042890.1:0-18183 GCA_032359685.1 Pittosporum tobira
TTAACCCCCCCCCCCCCCCCCCCCCCCCCCCCGCGGCTCTCTCTCTCCCCCTCCCTCCTCTCTCTCTTTATACACATGCATGCATATTGACTCATTGGAACAGGATTGAACATGACAGTATTTAGAGTCGAATTAAGGATTAACAGATTTCATTGGTAGAAATTTGAGTTGTATAACTGGACAATGGACTAATGGGTCTTTATTATGCAGGTGGAGATCAAGGGGTTGGTATTACTGAATGTAAGCTTATCAAGAGAAGTAGTTCCTGCCTTTGCTAGAATACTCTTGCGTACTTCACTTGGAAAAAGACACCTAGTTTGTCCTTTACTTCGTACAGAAATCACACAAGTGGTTAATCGGCGTGCTTGGTACAATTCTACCAAGCTAACAACAGAAGTCACAAGTCTGTACAAGGCATGCATACACTTCTTTAGTCGTCGTATATTTGTTTAAGCATAGCCATTGTCATTAGATTTAAAAAAATCATTACCTGTTGTTTTGTTTATTTGAACCCTTTAGGGGTTTCCTCACATGCATCCTTTGAATCATTAAATAGTATTTACCTCTTGTGAAAATACTTGTAAGAATAATTTGTCATCAGGAGACCTTGGCTTAGGACTTAGTTGAAGTACCATTTTGTTGAGGGATTATGTTGTACAGTATAAGATTTTATACGAGATTTTGTTGGTTGTTTGAATACTTGAAGAGCAAATGCTTAGCTTCTAACTCGTACTCCCTCAGGCCCCAAAAGAGTGAGGCAAGTACACTTTTCACGCATATTAGGAAAATTAAGTTGGAGGACAGAGGATAGAATAAGCTTCAACCTCACCATTTTACTAAGTCTTAAATGTTAATATGTGGGCCCCACATCAATACTTTTAACTTTTAAACATAACTTAGTGTTGTCATCTTTATTTCATGTACTGCCTCATTCTTTTTGGTGACAGAGGGAGTGTTTGCTAAGTAAATTGTACAAGTATAGCTTTTCTTTAAGACTTTCTCTAAATCTTTTGTAAAAGAATGTTTAATCATGTTCAATGTCCAAAGTAATCCACTGTTTTTATACTCCACGGGTAGTAGATAATCCAGCTCTATATATGAAGAGCTACCTTGTTTACTAAGACCTGCGTTTTTAATGCTCACCCACAGAAGCTTTTCCAATCTTGATCGAGCAATATTGTAAAAGTACAATGTCAATTGATTTGAAGTTTCATTTTGCTCCTTTCATATTAAGAAATTGGAGTATGTGGACAACATAAAAGTTATATTTAATTCAGTATAAATTGTCAGAAAATTTTAGTTGAATATGTAATTGTAGTGCATCATAACTCAATATCTGTCATTGATCTTGCAGGCTCCATTATGTGTAGCAGGTTGGGATGAAGCACTCCATGAAATAGGTAGACTATCATATGAAACAGTCCTCTCGCCACAAAATTCAGCTTCTTTATTGAAAGAAGTTGAAGATATCCCAGTTTTAGTTATCGCTGGAGCTGAAGATGCTCTTGTGCCTTTAAAATCTATTCAAACTATGGCTACAAAATTTGTAAATTCTGTAAGTAGTCCCGTCACTATCTTTTACATTAGAACATGATTTCAAGAACCATACCAAATTAGAGCGAATCATTTGCAATTGAGATAGAAAGTTTGAATGAGAATGAATATTCTTGTTCTCATTGTAAATTGATTATTTTATGTATCTTGTTACTGTATTGAATGCAGAGAGAACTAAAATAATGTTTTTCTGGTTGATCCATTCTAATTATGAATTAACTTGTTGCTGTGCAGAGACTGGTTGCAATATCGGGTTGTGGCCATCTTCCACACGAGGAGTGTCCCAAGGCGTTGCTTGCAGCCATATTACCCTTCATAAGCAGGCTCTTAAGTATACCAGATTTGCAAAATCAATAGGACCATTTCACTTACAAATTAGGTTTTTTTTATTTATTTTGGGGGGTTTCTTTTTGTTGTATTTTATTTTATTTTCCTCTGATGGTCTTTTTGTCCGGCTCCCCCTCCCCCAAATTCGCCTCAAAAGAAAGAGACCAAGTTCATCTCTTCTTTGGGGTTATTTTTGAAGAGTTAGTTCGGAGCCAGAAGAACCCTACCAGGGCTTCCTCTGGATGTGCAACAGCTCCCTTTCTCATCTAGTGTTTATTTTTCCTTTTTTCCCCTTTTTTGTTGTTTAGTATAGGCCTTGCCTAATATTTTTGTTTTAGCTTTGCTTTGTGAAGTTTCTGTTGTGTTGGAGTGGATCAACAAACATCTTTGTACATTTTTACGTTGGAAATGAAAGCGCCCAAGCATGTCTGTTGAATGATATATTAGTAGTTTGTCATTCTTTCTAGAATTCCTTTTGTCTAGCTTTGTCCTTTATATATTTATTAATTAATGGGCTTATGTGTTTGTTTGTTTATTACAGTTTATTTAAAAATAATTTATAATTTATTTATTAATTAATTTTTTTAAATTAAAAAAATATTAATTAATTAATTTTAAAAAATAAATTAATAATATTTTTATATTTAATATATATTTTTTTTAATTAAAAAAAATTATTTTTTAAAAATAAATTATTTCAATTTCAATAATTAAAATCAAAAAAACAAATATGTTCCTCTGTACGTTGTGGAAATAATTTAATCCACCAAACTGATTTCGGCGGGCCCATGTGTGAATCGTTGTATGGTTTAATGATCTGGTGCATGCATTCCAGGGAAAGGTTGCATCAAAGATGATACAGTTCTCTGTACCTCGGGTTAAATGTATTATTGTCAATTATATTATATTTTTTTTATAAATTTATCATTGCACTATATATTTTTAACAAATTTATTATTATATTTTATTTTATTTATAAATTCATCACTATACTATATACTTTTTGCCTAAATAATCTCTTAAATCAACAAAAAAAATGACTAAATGAATGATTGTTAAAAATATTTAATACATTAACAAATTTATAAAAAATAATTAATATAATAATATATTTATAAAAATAGACATAATACAATAAATAATTATGTATTTAACCTCGCCCCCACTCAAATAAGTTTTTTAATATAGTATTGTACTACTGTCACATGTTTGATTCAGTCAGTTTGTTTTGAAATTGTGTACCTTATTACAGATTGCACTATTTTTTACTCTCTCCGTCTCTTAAAAAAAATAAATTTAATATATATAAATTAAAAATTATTATTTTTAAGATGAGAAAGTTATTTTATATTATATAAAATTTGCTTATCCTTAACAAATTTTTCTTCTTTAAATATATCACATATTTTTTTAATTTACGTATTTGATCTTTTAAATTTAGACAACAAAAAATATACATTTGATCTTAAAATTTGGGTCATAGAGAGTATATTGGATTTATAATTAACATTAGGGGTGTAAACGAGTCGAATCGAGTCGATCTACTCGTATATTTAACAAACTTGAAATGAAATTTGTGTAAATCTCGTTTAGCTATCGAATCAAGACCGAATACGCATCGAGCCCGAGTAATTTGAAGTTTTCGAGCGAATACCATCGAACATCAATACAAAAAAATAATTTGATAAGGTTTAAATAATTTATCGAACTTTAAAATGTACTCGTGTTCTACTCATTAATATTTCGAATCGAGCCCAAATTGAGTTTTAACGTAGCGATCTCAAATAAATCTCGAACCATTTGATTCTATTTACGGCCTTAATTAACATTGACTAAATAGTCAAAATAATTATATTTATCTATTTTTAATCCAATAGTGCAAGACCTAAGTTGTTTAATTTGCTATATATGAGCATTATTCAAATACTTAATTTTTAAATTAATTGTAAGATTTATAACTATAAAGTAATATAGTTTTTTTATTTTTACTTTCAAGTCATTCGATACTTCAAAAAAAACTACTATTTAATACTAAATTTTTATGGACCGTTTTCTTCGTATTAAAGAGTATATATTTCCCAAATTTAAATTTACCCTGGTTGTATCTTCTCCCGAAAGAATTGGATTAAAGACGCATTGCAAGTCACAAACAAGAATCAATCAACATATTCACAAGCTTTTTTATATAAAAAGGGTCACCGGACCACACCGATAATAACTCAAAAACATTGCGCCGTCTCTAAACAATTTACACTGGAAGGTTTGTATGGTCGCAGGAACAAAGAAGAGAAAAATGGACAACATCGCCCACATGAAACTTTGCCAGTGTTCTTCTCTTACATTCTTCTCAGGTTCAAAGGGTACAAAGTAACAACAGCCCAAGTAAGATTTACTCCTTGGACGACTTGTTGATAAGTGACTTGTGGATATGGGGAATAACTCCTCCGCCAGCTATGGTTCCTTTGATAAGTGTGTCAAGCTCCTCGTCCCCCCGGATGGCAAGCTGCAGATGTCTCGGGGTTATGCGCTTTACCTTGAGATCCTTGCTTGCATTACCTGCCAACTCCAGCACTTCTGCAGTCAGGTACTCCAATATTGCTGCAGTATAAACAGCAGCTGTCGCTCCAACCCTTCCATTTGCAGAGACCCTAGTTTTCAAAAGCCGGTGAACACGACCCACTGGGAACTGCAATGGTTAAATAAACATGACAAAATCAATTTCAAGTGGAATTAAATGGAACGTTCTGTCTGTTTGAGCAACTATAGCATAAGTTGTCACTTGTTTATAGACTATTAAGACAAAATGGTCAGCAATTGAACAATTCTTTAATATTTAATACAAACAGGGGCGGAGGCGGGTAGACGATTGCGGCACGTACCGACGTCCTCCCAAAGCAAATTCTAGTTTCTACTATCCTTTGTAAATCATGGTACCCCCAGTTCCGAAAATATAGTACCATTACTTTCTAAAATGGTCAAAAGTAGTATTGATTCATTAAATAGTTCTAATAATTACCCTTTTGCAAGAGCAATTTCTTTTAGTTATCAGATAATTCCCGAATCCCTGCATTTCTAAAAGTTTGGCTTTGCCGCTGAATACAAAAATACAAACCAATATTCAACACTGCAATCTGACCTAAGTGTGCTGGCAAAAGTTTTTCCTACTACAATCTAAGGTGTCCACACAGAATCAGCAAAAAAAACTATACCGCAATGTACATACATACACCTTTTGCTTGTATGCAGATGTATCTGCAGTAATTAACTGATTATATCACATTGAAAACAGGAAGAAAAAAACCAGATAGAGATTACCAAGCTACCCAATTTTTATTGGACCAAATATATCCTTCAAATCATCTTTTGTTAAGGTCAAAATGTGTAATTTACATTTAATAAATATAATGATCCACCACTACCATTTAATATATTAATACTTCAATTTCCCTATCCTCTACTCCTAGAACTCGTTGCCCAGTTTAATCCTCCACCAAATTCCTCTTCATCTCTTATTCCTTTTTGCTAAGTAAAAAACTATGGAGGTTACAGATCCACCGACGTGGGTAGCCTTGAATAGGATTTCAGGTAAACTTCATTGTTTCCCTATTTGTTCCATTTTTCAGCATCATTTTGTCCTTTTAATTTAGAGTTAAAACTAAAATTGGTCGTTAATGGCTAGAGAAGGGTAATACTGAAGAGTAAAATGTGTAAGAAAGAATTATGATAGGAAAGATAAAAAGAAAAATGTAGATTCGTAGCTTAATTCCGCCAGTTCAGTTGAACAAAAATGAGAGGAAAAAAAAAATAATTACAGGTGAGAGAGATGAGTTTTAGGAGTATGGAGAGAGAAATGGAAGTTTTAATAAATTAAACGATAGTGGTGGTGTATTAAATGCAAAATTACACACTTTGACCTTGATAAAAGATAATTTGAAGGGTATATTTGGTCCTCAATAATATGTACTAAATGCAAAATTACACATTTTGACCTTGATAAAAGATAATTTGAAGGGTATATTTGGTCCAATAAAAGTTGGGTAGTTTGTTATTAGACCCATGAAGGGAGTATCATACAAAACCCCATATATACATATAGTGTTGAATGTTGATTAACTAACATATGCTAGGCAACATTCAACACTATATGTGTATATACTTTAACCACCTCGTTTCAGAAGGATGGAAAACAGATAACAGATTACTATGATGCATTATCAGGTAGAGATTTGTGTTAGATACATTTGGCTATTGTGCCTAAAAGTTTTATAGTACAAACCTTAATATTTGGGGGGAGTTAACAAGGTATAGGTCTAAACACTAAGAGTTGAACAATAAACTACCACTGAGTAATAATCTTCTTTCCTTTACAATAATCTTCAAGTTACAAAAAAAAGCTTCTTCCAAAATTCAAGGTATTGGCTAACTATCAGATAATGCAAATAAACATATCAATAATAACAATAGAGCTATTAGAATCATCTTCGTATTCTTAGCAAACAAATATACAGCAAAGAGATGAACTAAACGTCAGATAATGATAAATAAACATATCGATAATAACTATCAGATAATGCAAATAAACATATAAATAACAACAACAGAGATATTAGAATCATCCTCATATTATTGGCAAATAAATATACAGCTCAGAGATGAACTAAATGTCAGATAATGACAAATAAACATACCGATAACAGTATCTTGAACTTCTCTGTTATTTATTTTGCCAATAATAAATTTTGTAACTTTGAAAATTATTGTACAAGAAAGAATATTATTACTGGGAGGAACTTCCACTTTTTCTGTTCTGAATACCCAAAAAAAAAACCTCAAGCATGCAACCGAATAGCCAGGTTTATAAGAAACAGGATTAGGGAGGACTGTAAGGAAGAGTATAATCCAATAAATAAAGGATTACACCAACAGTACTATCTGCAAGGAAAAGATTAAAAGTTCAAAGATGAGAGGAAAAGAAAACACACACATTTCTCATACCCAAGGACATAAAGTTCCAAACAACACTATCCTTTAAAGCAGAACCGTCAATCTAAACAAACCATTGTTCAATGCTTAGCCAATAAATCTACCATTTTTAGGCAAGGGAGGACTAAGTATAGTCCCAAACCTCCAGTTTCATTTGTCTGAAGTGCCCATCCTCAAATTTCATAATATTATCTCACAATGGATCGACCAAAATTTGAACGAGAAGACCAAGGATATTTTGAGACAACATGAAGTGGCATAAAGTAAACCCTATTATTCCTTAGACGCTCATCAAAACCTTTACAACTAAACATGTACATCATCACATTTACCAAGGCTTATTTCATGGAAACAAGCTTCTGACATTCTATTGGAATCAAATACTGATCATCAGTTGACAAGGCTCAGTCTCCTAGTAATCACACAAAATTCCATTGGTATTTAATGGATTAGGATCCAGAAATTGTTCACAATACTTATTAAGGGCACCATTTCTTACAAATCACGTTCCAACCTTAAAACAATCATTACATTCTATATCCAAGTAAGGAATTAATTTTGGGTTTTGAGTACTGTATACATCAAAACATGTAGCTTCACCGTGGTAATGAGGATGAAGAGATAAATTAGAATTAAGGTAAGAGAGAGAGAGCGGGGGGGGAGGACCTGGAGACCAGCACGTGAAGAGCGAGAGGTTGGGGCCTTTTTCTTGTCTTTGTCCTTGTTGGCAGAAGACGTGGATTTTCCCATTATCAGACCTTTCGCCCCTTTCCCCGACATTTTTTCCGATTAGTAGGGTTTCGACGATTTGATCTGATACAGAAAGAAATGGTCCCAAAATAAATTCTACGAGAGAGAGAGAGAGAGAGAGAGAGAGAGAGAGGCGTTTTGTTGATAAAACGTTTGTGGAAGACGGAGAAATTTCATAGGCTTCAGATGACTGAAATACCCCTACGCTTTTAAGAAATTTACAATAACAGGACTAGTAAGATTGTTAAACACGTTTATTCACCTTCATCTTGCTTATCCAATGGCAAAAATCATGCTTGGCGATTTTCAGAAGTAAATCTCGGAATTGATTACTGAACTAATTTTCTTTTAGTACAAATCACTGCAGTTATTATAAATTAACTAAAAAAAATTAATAATTACAATGAAGACTGACTTCAACCCTTAATGAATTAAATTTAAAATTTCATAAATTAACAAAAAAAAGGCATTTCTTAAACCCAAAAAATCAGTAATCATACTTCAAATGTGATTGTTTTCGATGAATAAACGGGAGTGTTTCTTTTATTTTTTTGCTATTGTTCGGTTGCATAGATTTCGTTGGTTTTCTTAGCAAATACGGCGACACAGTGTACATATTACCACAAATATGTTAATTAATTTTTTATTTGCAATAATAAAAATTAGATAAAAATTTAATAAATAGAGTTTAACAGTTAACACATGTAAATTTATCACGCCAATAATAAGATTGTCATCATGACAATAAGATCATTTTTCTAAGAAAATAATGCTTCAAAGGTCTTTGATATGGACCTGTTTTTTTCAACTTATTAAAATTAATTAGAAGTTATTTTTAAAAATTAATTATCTTAAAATTAATTATTATATATAGCGTTAAAGTATTTAAATTAAGCATTTATTAATTTATATAATGTGGTCACGAGGTTGTCCCTCGTTCCTGGACAAATGGCCTAAAAGTTTTAAATAAACTAGGTGAGAATTCATTACTCCAATAAAACCATCGAAAGTTTCTTTTACGTTTTGTCAAAAGAAAGGATAAGTCACCAAAAGTGCCACATTAAATATGGTTTACAGCTCCCCACCAGTTCAAGGCACAAACAAAAATACAAAATAGTAACACAACCATAATGTTCCTACGTCAGACGCCAGCCGACTTTTCCTTGTCTCTAGCCTTCCTTCCCTCAGTGATATGGGTATCGTCCATCTTCTGAACAACTTCATCACCCGATGAAGTGGCCTTTACTTCCCCATTTGGCCCATTTACTAGAGAGGAGGTGTCATGCTCATGAACCGCAGTGGCCGGACCAGCCTGCCATATCCTAATGGTTCCATCTTCAGATCCTGATGCATATGATTCCCCTTCTGGTGCAAACCTCACGCAATGGACTGGACCGTGGTGACCCTTGTTGCATCCTGTAACAAGGACATATACACGAGTTAGCACAACTGGGGAACCATCAAAGGTTAACGCTCCGTTTGGAACTCAAAAAACTCGAGGGAAAATGAATAAAAAGAAAATGAAATCTAAAATTTTATTGAACCATCTTTTAACCATCAATCAAATTATATTCTAATATTGCTGTTGATATAATGTTTTTTTAGAGGTACAGGTATTAGATTCATGCTAGTTAATATAGTGTTTTTCATTTGTAGATTAATTTTTCTTCTCTTTTTCCTTTTTTAACCTTCACATTTTACAAGTTCCAAACTCATCCTAAGAAAAGGAAAAAAGACCCTCTGATTTTACAGATACTTACCAATCTCTTCTCCAGTGTGAAAATCAAAGATACGAATCCACATGTCTTCTCCTCCAGCAATGAACTTATTACCGAGCTTGGGTTCCAGCGATGCCGATTCCACGTTGCAGGGCATGTCATGGCTCTTCACCAATCCAAAACTGAAAAGCAACAAAACATGCATAATATCATTATCCGTGCATATTGATTTCTGGCCCAGTAATTTACAGGATAAAGAAGAAAAGGAAACTGTTAAGTGAGATACTTACTAATTAGCATCCCAGAACTTTACAGTGGAGCCATCAGCAGTGGTTATATAGCGGCCATCTTTACTTACTTCTGTACTGGTTACGGATGACTTCGTGTCAAGAGTTCGGACAATTTCACCACTTCTTACATCCCACAACCTAGTCAATTTATCAATTATTTATTACTGTGAAGTTTAGCTAAGAGAATTTCAATGGAAATCACATCTAAAAGTTCGGAAAATTACCGAACTTTGCAATAATATGATAAACAAATTTAACATTTTTATCTTTTTAATGTGCGAGTTCACCATGTATTCAACAAAAGTATGCACCATATATGACCCCCTTGTTTCTTTCCTCTTGATTGGTTACTGAGCTGTTGGGAGTGTGACAGCGTCAGTGGGGGTAACTGACAACATATGTTTGATAAATTTTCACTACATGAAAAGAGGTGAGCTTCTGAAAATAGTCAACTGCAAACATGGACTGAAAATCTTGATTGCTAAATTGAAAAGCAATTATGGAAAACAGATTACAGCGGATGGACTGACGGATAATTCTAGAGCCTCTTACAAATGACTAAACCGACAGCTATGCAAGCCCAAGTTTCAGCAATAAATGAGTGAAAGATTTTCAACTCAGAAAAGATTTTAATAATTTTTCGCATGCTGCTGAATGCAAGTGAAGATTTTTGCATCACCAAGATGAACTACCACTTCGGGGAGTAGAATAGAATGTACAGAAGCCCAAAAAAAAAGGAGTCACGCTTATGAAAGATCTATAAAAGAGCTTGAACCTCTAATTGGGGACAGCTAATAACTTGTCAGGTCCTCAATGAAGTCCTATGTGATTATTGGTACTAAACCATAGTTTCACATAGAACTATTCCAAACAAGTACAAACTTACTAGACTAAAAGTGAACTCTAAAATTTACACAGGTAGATTTACGTATATTCTAAGACCAGGTATACATCAATGCATCCACGAATCCATCAAGAATCGCAAATCAGCATTGTAAAACACAAGAAGTCATATAATAGTCTTAATATTTGGTTTCCTGATGTAAAATAGTGATCTGTGACCTTTGGTAGCTCCAATTCAGCCAAATGATTATGTAAACAGAAACTGAGGAAAGACTAAATATGGTAGAATATATTACAATATTTATACAGTGCATACCTCACTCCGCTGGAATCACTGCAAGAACTTAATATGCTCTGGTCATTGTGTAGCCAAGCAACAGTCCTAATTGAACCCGGAGAGTTGTCAACTTCTCTTGGCGAAGCATCTGGTCTATTTAAATCAAAAATGCGAAGTTTTTTTTCAAAACCACCAGTGAGTAAAAGGTGTGTATCCTGCATAAGAACAGCCTCACATTAATTTCAGCTACGTATATCGGGACCAAGAAAAGGAAGAACATATTATTGTGCAAGCTGGAATCCAGAGTTTCCGACTGCAGTGCCACTGCCGAGGAGTTAGACTTAAAGATCTTCGTAAATCATGAGGGTAAAGGGTAAATCTTATGGCCAAACCATAAATGTATAGAAAGAGTAAATGTTACAGCAAAGAAATAGTGGAAATACCTCCGACAATGCACATGCCCGAACAATATGTTTGTGTTCAAATGAATGCAATACATCCCCAGTCAATGCATCCCATATTTTCCTGTTAAAAGATAAGGATAACCTACTATAAACGAGTTGAACAAGAAGCTGTAGAGGCATAACATCTTGATCTGAAATCAACTCAATCACAACTAAACTATTATCCTAAACGTCATTGAAGAGAAAAACAAAGCTGGACTATATACGCAGAAAAATCAGCTGATGCAGATGCAGCACGTAGGGCATTATGATCGAGGCAGCAACTCCATACTGCACCTTTATGCCCTTCAAAGGTTCCAATCCAATCTCCAGTCTCTCCATTTCTTAGCATCGGAGTAGACTCTGAAAAATATAACAGTAAATTTAGGAGATAAGCAAATGGGATAAATCAAATATTATACTCCGTAGTTGAGATTCTCGGGATACTAAAATAAGAATGGCAGTTGTCGGTGTTAAAACAGTTTGAGGGGGAATCCAAGCGACTAACGACATATTCATTCCCCCAACCACCCCTCCCATAAGGACAAATATTATAAAATAAACTTCTCACTACTACTATAATCATTAGTATTATTCTTTGCTTTCCACCTCATGATCCTTCCCTAAATTGCATTATTCGGATACAGTTCATAAACTTCCAGTACATAATCATTAGTACTACATGTTATCACTGTTTGACTTGAAACCAGATGCACTATGTAATAGAACGAACCAGTAAAATCTCGTACTCCTGCATAACTTTTAACAATAAACCAACACGTGACCTAGAAAAGTAAATATCTCGCAAAAACGCTAGTGTTTATTAAATCCAAATATAAAATCCAGACAAAACACCAGTAAGTTCTTTCCCATTTTCTACTAAATTGAGAAGGAGAACCACTACACTTAAGACCACATACTTCAAAGTAACTATCTACCGACTACCGCATTAGATTTATTGACTATTTAGCTCGTTTGAGACACTGACAAATTAGAGAAATTTTATACAACAATTGTAGAATCAAAATCACAGCGAATTAATCAATAAGCCAATAAAAAAAGCTATAACTTAAAAATTATATAATGAACAATTAAGATAACAAAAGTCTTAACAAAATTTCAGAGTTACCCTTGCTGGCACTGATTAGGAAATAGCCGTCAGGAGTAACGGGGCTGTAAAACAAATCGACCACGGGTCGAGAATGCCCATGGCATACAAGTGGCGCTGCAACCTTCTTCTTATCCATTCCACACAAATTGATATACCAAATAACCCCTAATATAATTCTATCAAATCAACGTAATCTAACCAAAATTCGACAATTGAGGAACAAAAAAAAAAAAAACAATTGCCTCTAGATAGATTCGATTACTTTTAAAAAATAAATAAATAGAGATCTATAATAATAATAATAATAATAATGCAAATAGATGAGAGAGAAATGGCGGCAAACTAACACAGGTGGGAACCCTAAAATTGAAGTTTGATCGATCAGTACAAATCCACACCTCCTAGCCCTTACAGATCAGAATCTGTCGCGCAACAGATCGTAATTATTCGCAATTATTAGGATTCAAAAATATAAAAAGTCAAACTAAAAACAAAAAGATAGAAAAGAAGAACTGGAGCTACTGTAAGAGGGCTAGGCGCAAGGAAGCAAAGTGGAGGGTCCGTGCTTTTATAGTGTCTGACTGGAATATTCAGAGGATTTTTCCTTCTTTATATTATTAAGAAAGAATAAACTAATTACTAAATTAGAAAAATCAACTTGGGCCAGACGTGATAAACGAACTTGGGCTATATTTGTGCTCGGGCTTTTGCATCTTAATATTTTGCGGACGTCGGAAAATGGTGAGATGTAATTTTATCATTTAGTCATATGGAAGGCCTTCTTTACTAAGGTTGGGCTTGATGGGCTGAGATATTTTTTGCCTATTAAATTTCAAAACAATCATTTCATGTTTGTTCAAGAAAAAATTCAACTTCAACTAGATTTAAAATATTAACAAATTCACTATAAACTTATTTTAATACTTTAAATTGTTATTTTTTTTACTAATAATTGATAAATTTGTAATTTTAAGCTAATTGTAAGTTTGGGCATCCACCATTTATCCTCAATAATTATTTTATGAACCCAAACCACTCACAGCTAATCAGAAAGTAAAAGGATAGGAAGAATCATCCATTTCATGTGACTGACTGTAAAGGAGTTTTAAATGACTTTTGGCTCTCGTTTGGAATTGATTATTAGAAATGGTTATATTTTATTTTTAAAGTATTTATTTTTTATTAATTTAAAAAATATATAATATAATAATATTTTTAACTTATTTAATATTATTTTTATATATTTTATTTTAATTAATAAATAATTTTTAAATTATTTTAAAATAAATTGTGTCAGTCAGTCTCGCACGTCATGCATATGCATAGAACGAATTTCCTAATTCATACTAAGCGTATCATTTTCAGTCATAATCTATATGACGTCAATCATGACTGATATCACAGCCGTATGGTAAATTAAGTCGTGTTTGGCATGGTTTCCAATTATACGATATAAGCAATTCCTAGAAAATGAGACTGACAAAAGGTGGAAAGTACATAGAAATTCACTTTTTGGATTAGGATGTTTGTCTTAAAAACATTTTTACTGTAATATCAAATCGGGACGACTCTCTATATATAATTTGAGGGCCACTTTTTGATTATCAATTAATTTTTAATTGAGTTTTTAATTATATGAATGATTGAACGACTCACATATTTCATGTTATTCAATATAAAGTAATTTACAATTAAAATTAAAACTAAATTATTTGAAATCTATATTTACAGAACTTAAACATTTTCCGAACAATAAGTTAAAATTCTAAGCTATTTATACAAAATTATCATATGTCAAAACGTGTCTCTTTAATAAATTTTACTATTTGACTCATTGGTTTTATTTGGGCATCCAAAAGAAATGATCCCAAAACAGGTTTCCCCTAACAAAGTTGGACGTGGAAAGTGGGAACAATGACGAGGAGGTTTCGTTTGAATTTGAAAGTTTGAAGCGAACAGTTTCCCCTGACTTGGGTGGAAACTCTCCGAAAACCATGGAGCTGTGTTTTGAATTACTCACTATTCAACCAACAACTTTTGGGCTGAGTGGTAAAGAATTCGATACTTTTTAAATAAGGTTTTGAGTTCGAGTTTTGTAAATGTAAGGTTAAGAGAGTAGAATTTTCCAATTTTCGACAATTTATTCGATTCCGAATTAATTTAAAACCTAAAAATGACTATTGGACCGGAAGGAAAAAAAAAAATAAAAATTGTTGACTCTTCAACAAACGACAACTGTCGACCAACGTTCAGTTAGTCCAACAAAATTTGGCATAAGTGTGTTAAAAAGTCAATGAGTCAAATTTTGGACTATTGCCTTAGAGTCAACGAGTCAATAAAAATGAAAAATTACCTTTGATATATTATTGTGGTTATTTTTTTTGGGTATATTATCAACTTTGGATTCATGCATGTCTTAAGTATAAAATTCTCACAGAGACTACTGCTTATAGGGAATTGAGTATCAAGAATTATACTTTTCGTTAAAGTTATCTATAAATATCGAGTGTATGTTTCTTCATTAATTTTCATGAATATATCTAATTATAATTTATAAATATATTCTCCATTTAGAAAACCTTTTGTGCTTCATGAAGTTATGCATTAGTTTTTCACAGTTGTCTGATCCTTATAAAGTTTTGTAGCAATGGAGAACATCAAAGCCCCATTCAGAGGTGTTGCAGAGGATGTTCGAGGAAGAGCATCCTGTTATAAGCAAGATTGGGTTGCTGGTATTCTCTCCGGATTTAGGTATTTTCTTAATTTGATCACCTTAACACATGCAGAGGATGCTCATTCAATTACTTTTTCTAATTAATGAGATGATTCAAACTAATTTTTTTTTTCGGATGTCCTCTTAGGATACTGGCTCCAACCATGTATATCTTCTTTGCATCTGCTCTTCCTGTCATCGCCTTTGGGGAGCAACTGAGCAGAGATACAGGTTTATTACCTTTTAACAGTCACTCTTGAATGCATATTTACACGTTGAGTTACAAAAAGGCCAAACCTTGAAAATGAAATACTAGTGTGCTTCTTTTGTTGCCTAAGAAAGAAATATGACAAGGGGGAAAATCAAATTTAAACATTTGAAACTACCAATTAGATGGATATATACCAAAACATTGTTGCAAATGTTTCTGTACTTGATTTTTTCATATTTAAAACAGAGTTGAGAGTTTATGTTTGTGCTCGTAGACAGAAGATTAAGCACTGTGGAGACTTTAGCTTCTACTGCTATATGTGGCATCATACACTCCATATTTGGTGGACAACCCCTCCTGATATTAGGAGTTGCAGAGCCTACTGTTATAATGTATACTTACTTATACAACTTTGCCAAAGGAAGAGACGATCTGGGACAATCCCTATTTTTAGCCTGGGCCGGATGGTACTGAGATTCTTCTTTCTTATGCTTCTTTGTCCAAACAAGATTCCTTCGCGTAGTTGAATATTATTTTGACACCACTTCATATTTCTGTTAATTTTGCAGGGTTTGTGTTTGGACAGCTCTTATGTTGTTTATCTTGGCTATCTTCAATGCTGGCACAATTATCACTAGGTTTACAAGGATTGCTGGGGAAACATTTGGGATGTTGATTTCTGTTCTTTTTATTCAGGAGGCTATCAAGGTATAACTGCTGTGAAATACAAAATATTTTATTATTCACACTTAAAATGATTAGAAAGTGTTTAATAACGGGTAAATTTGATCTCATATATAGGGAGTGGTGAGTGAATTTGCAATTCCTAAAGCAGAGAACCAAAACTTGGACAAGTATCAATTCCAGTGGCTTTATACAAATGGCTTACTAGCCATCATATTTTCGTTTGGGCTTCTCTACACTGCCTTAAAGAGCAGAAAGGCAAGATCATGGTGGTATGGAACAGGTAAAGATGTTATGA
Organism: Pittosporum tobira; assembly: GCA_032359685.1. NCBI lineage: Eukaryota > Viridiplantae > Streptophyta > Magnoliopsida > Apiales > Pittosporaceae > Pittosporum > Pittosporum tobira. The sequence continues at coordinate 16,203 of JAUMHB010042890.1, forward strand.
CTTGATAATTTGGGTTATTGGTTACAATTTTCTCAAGTGGAATCTCAAGCGTTATTGTGTCAACCAGGGTGGCTCAGAAGTTTCATTGCAGACTATGGTGTTCCTTTGATGGTCGTAGTCTGGACAGGACTCTCATTTACTGGACCGAGCAAACTTCCGTCCGGGATTCCAAGACGGCTTTTTAGTCCACTCCCTTGGGAATCTGCGTCTATATACCACTGGACCGTGATTAAGGTATAATCACAAACCTACTCTTCAACTAATCTCCAGCTATTATGGACCTTAGGCTGGTTCAGTACATATATACTCCATGATAAGTGTCAGATCAAAGTAACCAAAAAAATTTCAGGATATGGGCAATGTTCCTCCAGCATATATCTTTGCTGCCCTGGTCCCGGCTGTAATGATAGCAGCGCTTTATTTTTTCGATCACAGTGTTGCTTCACAGATGGCTCAACAAAAGGATTTCAATCTCAAGAACCCTTCTGCCTATCATTACGACATCTTACTGCTGGGATTCATGGTATTTTCACAAACAGATTCCTGTATTGCTGACCTAAATTTGTATCTAACTGTATACCATTAAGACTAATAATCTATGATTAAATATTTATTCTCAGACTTTACTTTGTGGATTGATTGGACTGCCTCCTTCAAATGGAGTCCTGCCACAATCTCCAATGCACACTAAGAGCCTTGCGGTTCTAAAAAAGCAGGTAATAGGACTATATGAATCAAATTTTTATTTGTATCCTGTATACATATGGAATTATACTAGTTTTAATGCTTAACCATTACCATTTTTATTGCACCAGATTATACGCAAGAAGATGGTCCAAAGTGCCAAGGAAAGCATAAAAACACAAGCTAGCAATTCAGAAATCTATAGCAAGATGCAAACTGTGTTTGTAGACATAGACAGCTCACCAATTGTAAGTTCTCTTGATTTCTTGGAAGTGCATGAATGATGCTTCTATGTTCTGTATCAACTAGTAGGGTGAATTATTCTATGTTTTTGGAAGACAATGAATTATATAAACTTTTATTTGCATTTGATTTATTTAGTAATCAATCATACAGAATTCTGTCTTCACACTTGTCACCCAGAATCAAAGTCCATGTCATCAGTTTCCTGAAGTGATGAGTTTCAGAATCAGTCCTGAAGCATCGAATCTATAATCGTGATTTCTTGGTTTTCTTTTCCAGACAAGCTCAGTAATTAAAGAGTTGCAAGATTTGAAGGAGGCAGTAATGAACAGCAATAACAAAGAAGAAATTGCAGTGATGAACAATTTTGATCCGGAGAAACACATTGATGCTTACTTGCCCGTCCGAGTCAATGAGCAGAGAGTAAGCAATCTGTTACAGTCAATCCTCGTCGCAGCATCTGTATGTGCTATACCCCTGATAAAGCTGATTCCTACATCAGTTCTTTGGGGATATTTTGCCTACATGGCCATTGACAGCCTCCCTGGAAACCAGTTTTGGGAAAGGCTGTCCCTTCTCTTTATTCCTCCTAACAGGAGATACAGGTAAGTTTGAATTGACTATTAATTGTTCAAGTTACAAAATAATTTAGTACCACATTCGCTGACTTGATTACTTTTTCCCAATAATCAGAGTTCTGGAAGGGGTCCATGCTTCATTTGTGGAGTACGTACCATTTAGATACATAGTCCGATTCACAGTCTTCCAGTTGGTATATTTTCTGGCATGCTTCGGGCTGACTTGGATCCCTATAGTTGGCATTCTATTCCCCTTGCCATTTTTTCTTCTGATTAACATAAGAGAGCATATTTTGCCTAAGCTGTTTCAACAAAATCATCTGAGCGAACTGGATGCTGCGGAGTACGAGGAAATAGTTGGTGCCCCACAACGCTCTCTTAGCTGCTCTTTGAGGGTACGTTATCCATTTTCATGAGATGATTTAAGACCAGGAAAACTATGTTTTATTCCTGCTTTCTTTCATTTTAGTCTTTTA
>JAUMHB010042912.1:1272-15266 GCA_032359685.1 Pittosporum tobira
AAGAATTAATATTTAGTAAAGTTGAAAATGAATTGACCATTCGACATAGAATTCCATTGTATTGAAATATTTTGAATATCAAGAAAAGAAACAAAATCTAATTAAGAAAATGGTTCACATATTGTTTAAATTGACTTTAAGTACGATGGTTAATTAAGGAGGACACTTCAAATTAATTGATTTCTTGGTTTCCCTGTCAAATGGCCACGACTACTACAAGCATAATACATAGCAACCACTTCAAATTAATTAATTTTTTTTTTAAATGTTTGATATATTTGTATGCTATTTTTTTAAAATATATTTCATTTATACGAAAAATATAATGTATATTTGTATGTTTTTGGATATTAAAAATTATGACAATTAAATTTAAATGGATGGAGTTGTATATAAATTGCAATCAAGCATACTCCATCTGTCCCAAAAATATTATAATACTTTGACTTTTTACGGAATTTAAAAAATTTATTTGACCTTATAATTAGTGATTGAAGTAGTAATATTATAATTTTAAAATATAAATAATGATTAAAGTAATGATGTATAATATTAATATTATAATTTTAAATAAAAAAATAATAGTTAAAATAGTGGACTATATTTAATAAAATAATGATAATTTAAATAATTTATATTATTAAAATTTTTAAAATTAAAAAATTAATATTTTTATAAAACATTTAAAATATATAAATATTATAATTTTTATAAAACGAAAGAAATATATAATAATAATCCATCAAATCCCAAGAAGAAAGATGAGAATCGGATTCCATAATTATCGGTGGGTGGGTGTGGTAATGTCAGAGCTTTTTGCTTTATTCTGCCAGCCAACCCACTCACAGTGGATTTTGGTCTCCTTTTCTTTTTTTATTTTTTTCGTCTCATTTGAATATTTTAAATTTTTGTGAAATTTAAAAAAATTATTTAATATTATAATTTAAAATAATAATAATAATTAAAATAGTAATATCATAATTTAAAAAAAAAATAGTGATTAAAGTGATGAAATATAGTATTAATATTATAATTTTAAATAAAAGAATAATATGTGAAGTGATAGATCATATTTGATAAAATAAAAATAATTTAAATAATTAATATTATTAAATTTTTTAAATTAAATATATCACAATAATATAAATTATTTAAAAAATAAATATTATAATATAAATAAGACATGAGAATATCACTGATTCCATGCTTACCCACAGAACAAAGGAACATATAGTTCTTCATCTCGGGAACCCATTTTGGACTTTACGCCAATCTACTGTCAATTGTCACCTACAGGTAGAAATGTGGGGGTTAGTCGAGCCGAACGCTACTTTAAATTATGAGTCCGATTTGTTAAGAATTCAGTAATATTTTAAATTATTTATTAAAAAAAATTAAATTTAACTCTTTTATTTTTAACAATTGATTTTGAATTTAATTTGGCTCAACTCGCTTAACACTTTTATTTCCAAGATATATTCATTTTGTCTTTAAAAAAATTAATTTATATTAATTTACGTATTTTTTATATTTTATTTATATTTTTTGAGACGGAATGAATAAAATGTAATTACAAAGACCACACCTTTTTTACTGACAAAGTCCTACATCAGAAAGCAAGCAAGCTGTTTCGACGGCATCTTTGATATGACAAAAATCAAAAAGAAGAGGAATCAAACTAGAGGCCAAATCTTAAATAAGTCTTCTCTCTGGGAGTCTACTTCCTTTGACTAAAGATGAAGATCAGTGTTATTGCATACCTATGCTGCATCATTTTATGCGCTCAACTTCTGATATCAAGCGATGCTGATCAAACTAAACTTCCATCATCATCCACAGAGAGAGTTCTGGACTTGAAAAGCCTGGTGTCGTATCAAGAAGTTCATGGTATGTAAGGATTAATTAACTTCTTCTTTTCAATCATTTATTTATTATATTTACAATTCATTTATGAGATATATATATATATATATATTATCTGCAGCGAAGGGAGCCACCATCAATTCAAAACAAGAAATTGGTAATGCAAGAGAATCTGTCGTAAATAATGCAATTGTCAGTTCCAAAAAGTCACAAGGAAATAAGGGCTCAGGTGGTGGTGCCAATGTTGTTCGTCAGCCACATAACGTGAAAAGCAACGCAGAGTCGCGAGTTCAAGTTCTATCTTTCTACATCTCTTCCTGCATTAGCCTTAGCTTGATCCTTGTTATATCTTTATGATTATGTTATGGAGACATCAAATAAGTTGTTTTTTTTCACTGTTTTGTTCACCCTTGAGTTTGTTAGTATTAAGTCTGTGTAAGATTTGATTGACTTGCTTCTGATTGATGAGTGATTTCAGCCATTGTAATATCTCTCAACCATTTGTTCTACCTCTCTGAATATTTGCTCTTATTTATCTAAATATATTCCACTAATTCGTTCAAGTAATTGTGCCTAGGTATCTACCTTTCTGTATAGGAAAAAGAGACTTCCTTTCCTAATTTCACACCAATTTAAGGCATTCAATCGGCTTTATACCTACTCTGCTAAGATCTTTCAAGCTTGGATGCAGAAAACTATAATTTATGTTTTTAAGACAAATACTGAATATAATACTACCAATAATCAGTCTCGAATAAAGACAAATGCTCTTTTAATTTGGAATAGACGTAACAGTTTATACTGAAAACTTTTGGCTTCCCGGCACGCGGCTAATTTGATTACCGAGAATTGCAAACCCAAAACAAGAAAGTACAAGTAAATTGTATCCAAGCTCCCATAACATTTAGAAAGTAATCCAAGGTCTCCAAACTCCTTACATGCACGTATCTTTTCACTACTGTTTCCAGAAATAAGCGCATGTATCAACATAATGTGCCTTCATCAAAAACATAGATGATGTGGAGCAGAGGAAAAAAAAAACCAGAAAAGAAAAAAGATTCCCAAAGGAAAAGGGAGTCCTTCTGCAGCATGAGTTTGTTAAGTGATCCACCCGTTTGTTCAAATGTCGTACAAGAACTTGCTAAAGAGTTTCATATGTTCTGCTTGCAAAGAAATGGCCACCGATAAGCTCCCATCATTAGAAGGACTCGGCAACACAAAACCCAGCCCTTCATAAGCAATTCCACCAGGCCCCATGAAAATTGGCCTTCCCCACCCAAAATCGGCGTCATGGATAGGCAGCCTAGCCCAACTGGTGATTCCAAGATTTGGGCACCTAAAACTATGCGCCCCGCGGGTAAGGGCCTTAATATCAGGCTGCAGTTCCAAGTAATCAATAGCTGACCTTAGATAATCATTGTCCATTTGCGCTAATGCGTCGTGAATCCTACTGGCAGCATACCATGTGGGCTTTGATTGGAGATCACCTGCTACTGCCATAGGAGTGGCAGTGAAAATGACATTCCCAAAGTAGCCTGGTGGGAGGACGGGCCAGAGTCTGGCCCGTCCATCGGTTGCAATGTACAGTTTGCTTTCTTGATCATCAGGAAGCCCACGGGCTTTACATGCGGATCGCCATACATGGCCTGCCAGCATTTCATATGAGCTATAAGCGATTGTGTTTCCATCTTCCTTGGACTTGGCTTTTAGTGTGATGAGCTGTTCTCGGGTTAATTTGAAAGTGGAAACGGCTGTTTCAGGAACTTCTGTGGGAGTGGATTTCATGGAAGGAGGGGGCTGGTATTCAATGTGGGGAAAGGCAGGCTGAGGCGGGTCACGGGCTTTGAGGAGGGTGCGGTCGATGAAAGGGGGGATGGTGATGTCAAGACCACGAGCCATATCGGACCATGTGTTTATGAAGTGGAGACCAGAAGCTCCGTCTGCCGCATGATGTTGCATACCAACACCGAGTGAGACTCCACCACATTTGAAGTAAGTTATCTGCCCAACAGGAGAAAATAAATAAATAGATTAAAAAAAATTTAAAATACCGTTTGGTAAGCTCGTGATATTGCTGAATAGGAAGCTAGATCAACAGCTTAATTAATCTAGTAGTTAATTACTTCAACCAAATTAAGTGAATCATGTGAAGAAAAGAGGAGCCAAATACATTTATTATTATTCTTGATTTTTTCGGAACTAGGTTCGAGCTTGCAAAAGAGGTGAACTATAATGACTACGTTCGGACTTGCTTAACACGAGTCTCTAGTCTGACATCAACCAATACGTCACTGATACAGTAATTCTCAAATACAGTAACAACCAAGAATACTCTAATTGAATATATTTCCATCAGAAAATATTGCTGAAGCTTCAACTTTTCTTATAGAAATAAAACTCCCTTTAATTTTCATTAATTAATTTATTTTATCTGATGATCTAGTGTGGTTGGTAGCTTTCAGACAAGCTTGGTCTTCTAAAATGGAAAGTTTGATTGCATGCCAATTTAATCAGTACATTTGTATCCTCTTTTTATTTATTTATTTTGAAGGCCCTCATTTGGAGGGATAATTAATACCAATAATTTTCGAAATAAAACATCATCGTATCTGATACCTCTAAACTATGCACTTTTCAGAAATTTTAATATTTCAAAAATCAAACCAAAAAAAAAAAAAAAAGAGAGTAAAATTTCTTTTTCAGAACAAGATTATAAAACTCTGTGCCATATAAATACATGTCCTAATACAATTTCCATTTCATAAAATGTTTTGACAGTTGTTGATTGGTCAACTGTATCACGGGCAGTCCATTAATGAGAACTTAAATCAATTCTTTATTAATGATTGAGCCCGTATTCACATCCGGTTTCGGTGGATATTAGAGATGTTTCAACAAGAATTGCTTATATAATCCGAAATCCTGAATTAATAACCCACTATTTCTGTCCTAACAATCTGCTCTTTTAACTTGAATTCAAATCATTTGTCTCGTTCTTTTTTTTTCTTTTTTTTATCTCAATTTAATCTAATAATTATTTATATATTTTATTTATTAATAATAAATAATTAATTCTTTAAATAAAATTTAATTAATTATTAAATTAAATTATGGCAAAAGATAAACTAGTGGGTGTAACATAGGATTTAGATTCAAATCTTTAAATCATAGTATAAAAAATTAATATCATTTTTCAAATATTTTTGCTCGACAAAATCAGTTTCACTTTATTTACACTCAACGTGATGGATCAATAAAAAATTATTGAGGTAAAAGTTATTTAATTACCGGCATGACTGGAAAAAATAACACAATATAATAAAATAAGAATTGTAAAAACTTAAAAGTTAAAAGCATGAAAAAGAAATGTAACTACATATAAAATCAGAAAAGGTATTAGCTACTATGGGTATAAATTGATCGAATTAAATTGAATATTGACGTGCTCATATTCTGTTCGTATATTTAACGAACTTGAAATGAAGTTTGTGCATATCTCGTTTAGCTATCGAATCAATACCGAATACAAATCGAACCCGAAAATCGAACATCAATACAAAAAATAATTTAATAAGGTCCAAATAATTTAACGAATTTTAAAATGTGTTCATATTTTACGCGTTAATATTTCGAATCGAGCTCAAATTGATCTTTTAACCGAGCGATCTCGAATAAATCTCGAACCGTTTGATTCTATTTACAACTTTATCTCCTACCGCCGAAAATGAGTAAATAATATGTTATGACGTTATCGTATCACTCACATAATTTATTAAAAAAAATGTGCAATTTATATTTAATTAAAAAATTTTCTTCTTCAATTAGTTAAAATAAATTCTTATAAAAAAAATTTATAATTTTTTTTTTTTTTTTTGTGAATGGTGTGGTATCCCGTTACCGCGTTGAATATTTATTTGCGGAAAAGAAGCAAAAACGAACCTGCAAGACTAACAGCGGATACGATGAGATTCCAAGAGAATAATCGACGGCCGGAATGAGTTTCCGGAGCTCCAACGTGGGTGCAAAGTCCCCAAAGTCATCAACAACACCATCCGATTCCGCCTCCACGAACAGTACCCCTTGTCCGGCACAGTCGATCTCAATGCGGCCATCTTCGTCTCTCCTTAATCGCCCAGCCATCGGATAAAACGGGACCAAGACTCGGCTCAGCGCGTCCTTGAGTACTTTCGGATCAAAGAAATTAGCGGAGCCGGTTGGCCGGTAAAAGTAGACGCTGGGAGTATGAAAATTGGGCACCACAAGGTCTACGTTAGAATTCCACAGGCTCCGGCCAGGCGTCTCCTGCGCCGGCGTCACCATTGTCGATTCTCTCACGTTGATCATCATGTATTCAACTGCAAACAAGTTTAGGAACGAACCAAAATTTAAACAAACCGGACTTGCAAAATAAGTAAAACAAAACAAAATGTGAAGAAGATCTCACCTGAAAAATGCGACAAAGGAAGGAGGAATTTGAATGTGAAAGGGGCTTGTTTGGGTGGTTGGAGTTATATGGGTGTTCATTTGGTGAAAGTGGGTTGCGGTTTTTATTAACAAAGGAAAAAAGTCGATAGAGAGAGAAAGTCGTAATTTGGGTACTTTTTTTTTTTTTTTTTTTTTTTTTAAGAGAGACTCACCTACCGCGCCTAACGGAGGATGACGGGTAACCGAACAGCAACATTAGTCATGCGGATCATGATATTTAATACTCCGTATAGTGCCATTTTGGATTTTGCCATATCCTCAACCCTCTTACTCTCTCCTGGTATAATTATCATAAAATTTAAAAATATTCTGTTAGTGTATGTTTGTCGGATTAATTTGAAATATTTTTATTATAATAAATTATAATTTATTTTTTAAAATAAATTGAATATTAATTTTTGCACATTACTCGTTGATCTTGCACACATAAATTTTTTAAATAAAAATATTAACTTACACAGTTCACATATTCAAGAAATATGTACAACATTAATAGAGAGTGTGCATAAATTAACAACAAAATAAATTATCTTTAAAATATTTTTTTAATTAATTTTTTAAAAAATTATATGTTATCTTTTTTTCTTGTGGCATGGCCTGGTCATTACCTAGCCAAGCCTTTTTTTTGTTTGTTTGTTTCAATGAATCCTACGATTTATCTAATTTAAAAACAAGAATTTTGCTATTAAAACAACAACAACAAAAACAGAGAACTTTTTCCATTTTTATTATATAAAGTTTAAAATCAAAGTGTCATTTCCTATTATTCTTTCTTCCTTTTTTTTTTTTGTTTACTTGATGACCTTAGTCTTATTGGAATTAAAATATGTATGTGTGTGTGTATTGATTTTTACATTATGATTTCAGTGGTTTTAGTGAATTGTCTAATGTTTTTAATTTATTTTAAAAAATTGATCAATAAATTATTTTTTGACATTTATAATTTATTTTAATTAATAAATAAAATTTAAACTGTTTTAAAATAAATTTTGCCCAACAGTACCTTAATAATTAGGAACTAAATTGCTCACAAGGGAGCTCGTAGTCTTGTGTAAAATATACTTTTTATGTCCAATACAAATTGTAACATTAAACATAAACATATTTAATTGTAAAAATTTTATTTAAAGTATCCTTATTGTTATGGTGTTAAATATTGAAGTAGTTGACTGTATTTTTAAATTAATGATTAGTGGGGGGATACAGGGACGAGGTTATTAAAGGGCTAAAAAGTATCTTGGTCATCTTGAATTTTTAAAAAATTATACCATTAAGTCTAAAAAAAAAAATATTCAAGTTCCCTTATAAATTATGTGAAATTAAAATAGTCTCAAAGTTTTCGTTGCAAATTGTCCAAATTAAATGTATTTACTCAAATATTTCGTCAAATAGTCTAATTATCCAATTATCATAATTTTAAAGTGATTTATTAATTGGTTTGTTGTTCTTATAATTTAATTGGTTATTATTAAATTTTCAATTTATTTTATTTTTTGAATAAATTATTATTTTGTCTATTTCACACTTCATACTAATATTGTTACACCAAAGTTCGTTTTTTTGTAGGTTTGTATGTTACATATAACACAAAATTAATCATATGCATGCATATACTTTACTTGTATTAATATATTTTATAATTATGTGAAGTCAAATATTGTCTTTATCTTTATTATCATTTATTTGATCAATTTAACTTTTAAAAATTATTTTTGATTAACACTTATGATATCTACGATAGGTGTTGAAAGAATATTTTTGCCAATTAGTATTATTAATAATAGACTTTAAAATGTGGTAAAAGATATATCTAATAGTGAATATTGAAGAATTTTTTTTTAAATAATTTATATGAAGAAAAAAAGTACACAATCCCATTTTTTAAATTAAAAGAAAAAAATATTGAATAAATTATACATCATCATCTTTTTGTTAAAAAATTAAAAAATAAAAAATATTAATATTATATATATATTATAAATAAATTATAAGCATTCCCGAAACAAAAATCCTCGACTCATCCTAGGGATAACAAAAATGTTCCTAGGGAAGAGAAATGAGGAGCACATAATCACAGGCACACGCACTAGGGTTGTTATAATCACTACTTAGTCAGCTTAATCACTATGGAATTTAATTAGTAAGTCAAATTGAATTTTTCTTAAGATGCAATATTAATAAATGAGCTTATTATATTTGGAGTATTAATAATGAGACAAAACTCACCAACTAATGGTAGCGGAAATAAATAAGGAGCCCACCATCTCATGCACAGTCAAATTGACGGACAAATGAAAGTAAGAAACCACCACTCTCAAGAAAGTTGTTCGGTTGATAAAAAATTATATTATCTCTGTTAAAAAATAATGAGCTTTTACTCATTATTTTATTTCATAAAATAATAAATTAAGTTTTATTTTTTTTTGGATAAATGAAGTATTTGTTTAATAAGATATTTTGAGTTTAAGTCGTAAATATATAATTATATTAAATATTAGAAGAAATAATTTTATCGTTTATATGATTTTATCATGTTTGATTCTAAATTAATCGAATTCTTAATAAAATATCAAATATTGAGAGGCCAAAAAAAAAAAAAAAAAACAATACCCAGAGGTCAAACCAAAAAACAAGAAATATGAAACCATGAAAGAGATACCAAACAAATACAGTAAAATACTGGTGGGAGGATGAGAGGAAAGTTGGTGAGATGGTGACCTAATAAGACCCTTCCCTACGAAATTATAAAAAAATAAATTAAATATTTAAGTCCTGTTTGAATAATTTATAATTTATTTTTTAAAAATAATTTTTAACAGTATTATTAAAATTTTAAATATTATAAATTAAATATAATAATTATATTTTTTTAATTTGAAAAATTAATCAATTAAGATTTTTATAATATATTTTAATTTACATATAAATTTAAAACTATTCTTAAATATCATGCTCACTTCCCCTCACCAACTCTTATCTAGAACACAAAAAGTCCTGTATACTTTTTGGGTCCATCGAACAGGTCAGTGGGGCTCAATAAGTTCATGTGCATACCCGGTCCATGATTGGTAGGATTAGTTGACTCAGCTTCTTGACCATTTTTGGGGGGCTGGGGGGTGGCGAGGGAGGGGGGTTGGATGGCACCAACCCTTAAAGAGTCGGCAGTTTGTCCTTCCAGTCACTACTCGTCTGCACCACATGTTCCCCCAAATTATTAAGGGCACGTTTAGTAATAGTATTGAGAGTTTATAATATTTAAATATAATAAAATATTATATTTAATAGATTGTAATAGATTAAATTTAAGTTTAAAAAATTGAATTTGTAATTTAAATTTAACTTCAACAACAACTTAAAGTTGAATTTAAGGTGCAAATATCGGTTTAGAAAGGGCTACCAAACAAGTCCTATGACAATCAAACGTAATAAAATGTCATGTTTGGCAGACTGTGATAGATTAAATTTAAATTAAAAAAACTGAGTTTACAACTTAAATCTAATTTTAACAAAAAATTAAAATTAAATTTAAGTTGCAAACCACAATTTAAAAAGTGCTATCACACAAACCCTAAATAATAATAATAAACTAATAATAGTAAAAAGTGTTATTATATCTAAAAATTGTAATTATTTATATAAAATTTATTAAGAATTAAGAATAAGAAGGCGATGTAAAATTTATGGATTTAAAATTTATTTTGTCGAATAAAGCTAGCATTTAAACATAAATAAAGTTAAAATTATATTCCATCTGTCTCATAAAAATTGCAACACTTGTATTTTTTGGACGTCCTACAAAAATTATAACTTCATTTTTTGAAAAGTTTAATAATGTAAATTGTCTAAATTACTCTTAATTTATCAAATACAGTCCACCACTTCAATTATTATTCCATAATTTAAAACTATAATAGTAATATTATATCCCACCATTTTAATCATTATTTATCATTTTAAAATTATAATATCAAACAAATTTTTTAAACTCTATAAAAAATTAAAATATTATAATATTTTCAGGACGGATGGAGTATATTATATACTCTCTCTGTCTAAAAAAAAATGAATAAAATAATAAATTAAATTTTATTCTTTTTTAGACGGATGGAGTATTAAATTTGTGAACTTGTTGATGCAATTCCAAGTACATGAACTGAATACGAGTTAACTAGCTAGATGTACGTTCATGTGTACATGAACTGAATACGAGTTAACTAGCTAGATGTACGTTCCTGCTGACACATGGTCTAATTTTTTTTCTGCCAACACATCCAAACGTGCCCCCCTACCTCTTCCACCTGTCCCCAATTAATGAGAATTTTGGGATGAGAACTTTAAAATACTGAGCCCAACCGTAACCCATTGATTTTATGGGTTGGGTACAAGCAACCTCCATTGGGCCCGCGATCGAGTACATGCCCGGGGCCTGGACTACAAGCATTATCAATTAACACAATAAACAACTAGCATCTATTCTCTCATCCTTTATGGACAGCGTATGGACTCAACCTACGAGTGATCTGGATTCTGAAATCCTAGGGCCAGACATTCATGTAATTTTTATTTTATTTATATTTACATCTCGACTTATATGGTCGGTTCAAATACATGTTGGAGCTACCAATCTTCATTTCATTTGATAGATGTTTGATTGTTCAGTAAGTTAATTTCTTTTACATAGCTAGAAATTTTGATCATTTAATGCAAAGCTGAAATTATTGATATGAATTTGAAAATTTTAGCATAATTAGAAATCGATATTAGAGTGAGGACTTTGAAGATTACGATGAATCAAGCATGTAGATTAATAGTATCTTAATTGGAATATGTTTTTACGAACGATGAAGTACCTGTTGTTTGCAGTTACAATTTCACATACAGTTTATGCTAGCTTGAAGCATACTGAGAAATTAATAATCTTGACATTCTGTATAGGTGTGATTCCTCCAGGTTATTCTAATCTACAACTGCCGTTAGAGTGTAGGAATTTTAATTGTACTTGTGAATTGTTTGGGTGATTATATATAAATTGTGAATGGTTAGTTCAACAAACAACAAGAATTTCTTTTATGCAGATCCCTATCCCGACGAGAAGAAACCAAAGCTCTTATTCTGTTTAGTAATTGTTGGAGTAAGTCTTGAATAAGCTCCTCCAAAGAGACGACACAGCCACCATACTTTAGAAATTTAATTTAGTTGCTTGTTAATGCCAGGATTTTTTTAGTCGAGTGTCTTGCAGTTCCCAATCAGCATTGTTGCATTGCATATATATGTACATGTATGCAAAGATGTACAAACCCATACTTGAATGTTTACGTGAAAATACTAAAGCTATTAATTGTGATAGTTTTTAATTTTGATATCAGATAATTGAGTTAAACTAAGCTTCTTCTTATTTAACTGTCCCTGCCGTGTCATCACTTAATGAGTATCAAAAGCATCTTATGCGACCATAGCAGCATGCTGCATCTGGTTTATTGAGGTTAAATTTCACGAATGGAGGTTCATTGCCTTTAGTTTAAGAGTTATAAACTGAACCCTCATTAGTGCCTTTGTTATGTCTTTTGTTAACCCTTTTTCTAAAAGAAGTAACAATTGTAGTTGTGAATACAGTTTTGGTTGGATTCGTTATTGTCAGGTTCAAGGTATGTACAGAAGTCTACATAGACTTTTGTATCATCATCCCTTGTTTGCTTACATATGGTGGAGTTTGCATTTGATGGTATGAAAGATACTTTTCTATGCACAGGCATTTCTGTCTGAAGACCACAAGCCTAGCTAATAATGTGGCTGAGATAGAAGGGATATTAAAAGCTGGTGATTATACCCTATGTGAGCTGTTGAATGGGACATTAAACTTGTCAAGAGCAATTGGTACTTTAGGCAACAAACAGGAAAGACGGAATGAAAAGTTTTCTTTTGTATCACTTCCTTGGTTGTTAGTTTCTAATGGTTTCAGCCTTTCAGGAGACGTGGAATTGATAACGGAATACATTGCTGCCTGCTGAAATGCTAATCCTAACTGCTAATCCAGATATAAAAACTCTTATGTAGCATTTACGCTTTTGCTTGTAGCATGTGCCCAATTCATGGTTTTTCTAACTCCACTTGGGAAAACACAATGGTCAAAAGATGAAATCCACTTGGCTCTAGTATATGACTTGACCACAATATCTGCTTGCTTCAGAGTTAACCCATCACTGCATTCTCTTACTAAAGTTGTTCATGATGGAAGTGGTAGACCATTAGCAATTAATAATAGCATGTTGGTTTTTCATCAAACACCCGATTAATGTATGCCAATTGCGAACATAGTGCAATTCATTTATCACATTGACTTGCAAAAGAGCAGCACAATCCAAACAAATCTTTTAGTTTCTTTGTAGAATTTATCTGATTTCTGTTAGATGCTTTTGTAGGCGAAAGTAATGAATGTAGCGGTTATATTACGGCACATTTATCACCACAGTTGCATAATGAAGTGAACTGAAATGTTTCATATGTTTTTCTGTCCTATAATGATTGGTCAAAAGCTGTGGTGACATACTGTTGCATTCAGTATTACCCTTTTTTAGGTTTTTAAATGATCCATCCTTTTTGCAATAATATAATTCCTCATGCTTATATGATTTTTTTTTTTTTTTTGTTTTTGGTAACTTCTGTGTGACTACTCTTGTGCTAGGGATTGCATATCAAGCCAAGAAGTAGTGGAATTTGTTCGTGAACAACTGAATTATGTAAGTTGTTTTTTTTTCTTCTTTAGATCATTTTAGAAATGTTGCATGGAATTAAGGGAGAGCACCGTTATAATCGTGCAGGAAAGTAAGCTTTCAGCTGTGATTGAGAGGGCGTTTGATAGGTGACAACATGACCACGCTCTCGGTACAGTTTAAGAAACCTTCTAATTTTAGTAGCTTCTACCGAAGGAGTATCAGCCTCCGCGGTTTTCTAATCGAGAAAATAGTCAATGCAATGGGTGTACCACATTATCAAGTTGACATGGTATCACACCTTATTTAAAATAAAAGAAGAATTTTGTGTGGTGTTTGGTGTGCAACTACATATGAGCCTAGGATGTTTTTCTTTCGTTGCTTGATTAATGAGAAATGTGGAGTCGTAAAGGGGAGCGATTTTTGTTTTGAACGAGAATAGAACAATCGAAATTTTTGGAATTTAGAAATTATTAAATTGAGTGTCTTGCGTTGTCCGGATTAAATTTGACATTATTAAATATTTCTACTAAACAATTGATACAATAAGGATTCATCATATGTTACTCGTCTTTATGATTGAAAATTTAAATATTTTAAAACTGAATCATAAGGTAAATGGGCAGGTATTTTTTTAAAATTTTAAATCGTACATGTCATGCATAAACAGAAAAAAAAAAAAATGGTCAATTTATAAGAGGACGGGGAAGGGTTATGGAGAGAGGGAAGGTGAGGGAGAGTTGAGATTTTGATAATTAAATTTTATAGATTAAATATATTTACAATTTTAGCTTATAAAAATAATTTTGTGTAATTTTAATCGACAAATGAAAACACATTGTAATTGATCATAAGTGCATATTTTTCAATTTTGATATGAAAAGTGCATATATAATCTTATTGAGTTGAACAAAAAAATAGGAATTAAGCGGTAAA
>JAUMHB010042945.1:0-18176 GCA_032359685.1 Pittosporum tobira
ATAAAATAAAAGAGAGAGAGAGAGAGAGAGAGAGAGAGAGAGAGAGACCAACCAGGTTAGCTGCTTCTCAAATTGCAAAAGTTGCAAGAAGGGTATGCAATATAACCCAATACATAATAACACCTAGTCGTAGAGCAGGCTGTCGCATCAGCGCACGATCACAAGAAACCCTAGCAAGTTGCATATGGTTGATTGAAGCTAAGTCAAAACTTCTACATTTCCCACTAAAATAGAAACATGAGAAATGAATAAACCTTACCATAAACCATCAACCAAATCAGTTACTGGTCTTGTAAATTTTGGCACAACTTTTGACGTGGTGAGAGACTTGAAACCATGAGCTGGGGAGAAGAAAGAATGAAAAAAAGGTAAGTAAGATATATGTTCCCTAGTCCTTAACCAAACATCGAAAAGGAGACTAGTAAAAGAAACAGAAAGAAAAACCATAACTTAGGATATTTATTTAAAAAGAATCTCATACATCATAAAGGAGAAAGCAATAACCTTTATCATCATCTTCGTTCTCTAACTCATGGCCACTACTAGAATCCATGTCAACAGATATTGCAACTTGGTCATTATTGCTTTTGCGTAAACTACGAACTTGGGGAGCAATAGATGGCCCAGGTACTGCCCATTTGTTTGCCTGCATTAAAAGCCAATGAGTGTGAATGCTCATGAAAAACAAAGTGGAAAAACGAATACAAGGTTGCATCAACAACTCAAGTCGCGCACTTGAAACTTGGGCTTGAGAAGAGAACTCTTATAAGAACATAAATAACCGTTGCTAGAACTTGGGCTTGCAGATGGGGACCGAGGAAATAAAGGAGCTACACATATACTGGGAAGGAAATTACAATGTAAATATTTTGTTGTATTTAAAGTATCACCTTGTTTAATATCACTTGCTCATAATAATACAACAGACTTCTAAAATCATTTTCTTAAAATAATATCCCAAAATAATTATGTTTGTACATGGGAACAATAACATTGTGAGGTGTTGGAAGCAACTACAATGCATGTTTATCTTGGAATCAAATTAATCTCTTTAGTATTATGGAAAAAATAAATAAAAGGAATTGCTAGTTCAAAATTTATAAGTGTCATCATAAGAATTATTCTTCTTGGCAATTATCAGAAGAAGAAAGCTAATTATACAGTATCATAAATAAAATAGCATAACTCATACTGCAGATTAAAACTTACCACAGGTTCCACTTCCATAATTTCAGAAGTCATATTTGTCCCCTGTCCAGAATTTTCCACACCTTGAAGAATCATTAATTGGGATTCCTTCTCCCGCAAAGCCTTCTCAAGAGATTCTCCTTGACGCATCAACTCTTCTACTCTGCTCCTCTCCAATCGCAGCAACGTATCTCTGCCTTGCATCCCAACTCGTAGTTCCTCCAATTCAGATACAATAGCCATGATCTGCTTCTGAAGCATCTCTTTATAATTATGACCCAAATGCACATCAGGCGTCTGCACCTGAGATATCACGGAACCCAACCACGATACCAAGTCATAAATTTCATCTGAATCTCTTTTGCTGCTCATCTGGGATGCAACTAAAGCATCATTCGTACACCTGGTGACCTCTTGCCTTAAGAAAGAGATATCTGTATCCCGTTCGTGTAACTGAGATTGAAGCTTCTCAACCTCAGAGAGAAGGCTTTCAGAAAAATGATGAAGTTCGTCGAATTTGCTCACAGTAATTGAAAGCTTTTTAAGAGCCTTTCCACGAGAAGCTTCTGCGTTCTCTATGTCTAGAGTCCTTTCATGCAAACAGCTTTCCAAGTCAGCGGTCTTGTTTTTTAGGTGTTCCATTTGGGACTCCTCCTCATCTAGTGCTTGCATCAGACCTTCAATTTCTGCAATGAACGAAAATACCAGTTACATAGATAATTCATTTAAAACGTAAGTGCAGGTAAAATAAAAAAAATGACGAAACTAACCTTGTTCCTTTGCACCTATAACATCCGTCAGTGATCTGACTCTCTCTTGCAAGTCTATAGAGGTAGCTTCTCGATCTTGTACCTCCTGCACTCTCTGCTGCAACCTGCTACGCTCCTCCTCCATCAGCTCCACCTGTTGCTCCAAATTGTGAATTTCATCCTTGGCAGACCGAAGCTCTTGAAAGTAACTCATTCCAGTAGATTCGGTTTCTTTGATCTGATTGACAAGTTCCACACAGATTCTGTCCTTCTCAATATCCTTCTCCTGAAGCGCAGTCTGCAAACTTGATATTCTAGTTTTCAATTCCATTTGATTGGCTTCTAAAATCTCGGATTGAATGCTGGCAATTTCCTTCACAGCTGATAGTAATCTGTCTGCCATAGTTTTAACAAATCCTTCGGAGTCCGAGATACTTTGTCCATTGAAAAGATTTCCTCCATCAATGGATATTCGAGATTCCGAGTCGAAACCCTTCCCAACAAGTTGAGCTTTCCAATTTTTAACTTCCGCAACTGAATTCTTGCAGGCCTCGTAGAGCAGTGAAATGTTCCTGCGTATTACAGTAATTTCCATATTTTTCTCTTTCTCCATGGACTCGAATCGAGAGATATCTCCCTTCACTGATTCATAGAAATGATTCCGGGAACTCAATTCTGTATGAATGGTGCCCACAAGTTCCGACAGAAAGTTGGCTTCTTCATGTAATGACGAAGAGTGTTTGTATAATTTCTCTTTAAGAGAACCAATCTCTGTCGTAACCTCAACCAAGTGACGCCCAACAAAATTACCAATTTCACTCGGCAAATAGTTGTTGAATTGCTCTTGCAGTCTAGATTCTGACAAAGAATTGGGAGACAGAAACTCCTCCTGAACAGGGGCCGGTGTAAATAAAAATATATATAATATGAAGATATCAACCTCTAAAAGTTGAAAAAGCTAAACTGAAATATAAGCAAGCAGAGAACAAAAAGGATTTCCTTCATGCATCTTCATAACGCAATTCATAACAATCAATTCATAATGCGATAAAAAAATAATCCTCGTAAATAATAAATCTTGTTTGTACAAATCAAATATGTGCATAGTGCATAACAATCAATTCATAATTTAGGCTATCCTAATTCTCTATTAACAATAGATAAAGAAATATTAAGAAAACATCCATATTTTTTGTACCCAACCGCTATATGACATAATAATAACCACCACCAACGTTTATCCACCCTAAAGTTTTTGGGCAACTAATATTTAACATGTCATAGAGCTTCAAGAGGTAGATTTATTGCTTTGACTATATGAATAAAATTTCTTATTTCTATCAAAGCATAGATATTCTTGTGTTCATTGATTCTTTTTCCTTTTTTCTTCAAGACAGAAATGAGTCAGTACTCACACATGAGAACAGGCGTAAGGAAAGGAATATGTGAGCAACAGAGCATACAAAAACAAATGAAGTAGGAATGCTTTACCTCGCTTCTAGAACTAGTTGAAGTGATGCCAGCAGGAGAACCACCAAAACGTAGGCTAACCACGTCAGCAGCATCAGTTGACTTCAGGATTGACTTTATTGTGGCCTTCAAATTATGCACAAATTCCAAGTCTTTGAAGAGAGCATCGTCTAGTAAATTGCTAAAATCAAAGAAGCCATTCCTTAGTTGATGTACATAAGATTTTAACACTTCGAATTCTGCAAATTGGTTGTCTCGTTCTTCTGAGTGAACAGCATTTAACTTTTCCAAATGTGAAAGAGCTTCACACTTCACAGATTCAGCAGAATCCCTTTCCTTCGCCAATTCTACTAACTCCTCTTGAAGGCCATCATTTCTTTCTTGTACCTCATTCAGTTCTGCAAGTAGCAGCTCAGCAGCTCGTCTAGATTTGTTTGATTCGTTTTCAGAGGAAGCAGCTGCTACTTGTAAATCACAGCATACTTTCCCGATTTGTAAAATCTTCTCAACCGGTTCAACAACATTGTGTTCAAACTCAAAGCCACTATCAATCTCACCCAAGGCACTAAAAATTAAGCTCAAAGTATGTTCTTTACCCTGCAGATCACGTTCAGTTTCAGCCAAATGACTATGCAAGATCAAATTTTTAGACTCCATTCCTTCTATCTCAGATTTCAGGTGTGCCACTTCGGTTGTAAGCTCATCAATTGTTTGTCTCATAGCATCACGTTGCTGCACCAATGACTTCCCTTTGCGAACCGCCAGATTTAACTTCTCCCTTACAGAAGCTGATTTCTGCTCCTCTTGGTTAAGTAGCTCTTGCAGTTCTGACCTTTTAATATCTAGTTTTTCAACTTCATGGACCAGAGATTGATTATTCTCCACATAAGCATCTCTCTCCTCCCTCACAAGCGTCAAATTTCCCAAAGCCTCCTCTAGCTCTTTCTTCAAACCTGCGACTTCCTCATGCTCCTTGGCATCTGCTGAGTCAGCAATTATCGTTTCTTCAAGAGTAGCACTAGATTTATGGTTCGAGAAATTCTCCAGAAGCTTCCCAAGTAACTGTTCCAAAGACTTGATACCAGTGTTATCCGAAGCCTGTTCTTCTTCTGCATCAGAATCTTGAAGCACATCACGAAGTAGATTTTGCAATCTTCTTATCTCACTGTCAAAATGGTGAATACGATCCTCGAACCCACGCATTACCTCCAACTTTTCTTGCAACTCAGTGACCTCATTCTGCAGCCCATAATTCTGTACTTCATAAAAGTCTGCCTTCTCTGAAACTTCATCATTAGCACGAGTGAGAATCTCCAAACTTGTGGAAAGGTTCTCTTTCTCACCGGTAACTGACTGAAGAGATGCCTCGAGGACGGATGATCTCCTTTGCAACTCTTCCAGTTCAGCTGAGAGTGATCCACAAAAAGTTTCAAAGTTATCAATCCTCTGCTGGAGAGAGTCGCAGCGGTGAACAGCCTCCGAAAGTGCACCTCCTAACCACTCGATCCTATCTTCCGGTTCCATGGACCGTAACTGTGGAGGCATATTAATCTTATCCAAGATCTCTTCCCAACGCTGCACAAGGTTGTTCCGCTCCATCAGCGATTGTTCAAGCATCTCGTTTTGTTCAGCCAACCCATAGAACTTACTTTGGAGATCATCATATTTTCTTCTCAACTCATCATCTAGATTTGAACCTGGTGGCATATTTTCTTTCGAGGCATCCATAACCGGAAAACTAGTATTATCAGGGTTCGATCCTCCTCCTGCTGAACCTTTCTGATCCCAATCTGTAGGAGGCAATGAATTCCCAGTAACAGACCTTGCTAACCAATCAATCTTTTCAATTATATTTCTGGCATGAAAGTGCTCTGGCAGCTCCAAGTCTTCTAGAACCTCTTCTATTCTCTGAAGAACAGAATCTTTAAGCAGAAAAGATTCTCTTAGTGCAGTGGCCGAGTTACGAATGTAAGACAGCTCAGATTCCAGAGCTTCCACACGCTCACCCCCCTCAGAGTAGGTCTTAAGTTTAGTTTCCACTTCAATAAGTCTGGCATCTTTCAACTGTAACTCCTGTAAGCATCTTTCCAATTCAGCGGACTTTTCTGCAAGTGACTGCCTGAGACTGTCACGCTGAACTATCAGGCCCTTTCCTTTCGCAACAGCAATGCTGAGCTTTTCTCTGAGAGAAGATACCCTCTGCTCTGACTGTTCAAGTTCGGTTACTTTCCCGAGTATCTCCACTTGCACAGCAGCCACGTCATCAATTGCGCTCCTCAAACTTCCTTGAAATATAATATTGTCATTTTCAGAGTGAAGGAAAATTGAGACGAGGTGATCTACGTGTGACTGCAATTCGTTCAATTTTATTTCTCTAGACCCCAATTCTTTTCTGGACAGAATGACCATGTCATTAGCTTCTTTGTATCTCTGAATAAGAATATAGGTTAAAGACTCCAGAAGCAATGCAGGTTCCTCCGTGTTGATTTCAATACCCTCCAGGCCAACCACGCCTTCAACATGTTCAACCAACTTCAGAATAGCATCTGCACCGGTGCATCTTCTATTCAGCTCCTTGATATGCTTAGCTTTATCGATCAATTCTGAATTGAGTTGGTTGTTTAGAGATTTGAGTGACAATCTATCATCCAGAAGCTTCCTCAATTGATCCATGAGTGTATCACATGCATCAGAATGTAGAGGCTCATGCAGCTTCTCACTTTCTACTATAAAGCCCGAAGAATCATTGACAAGGTCCCTAAGGCTTGTATAGATCTTATGCAAAACACCAGTGACTAATTCATCATGTCCATGCAAATCATTAAATTTCTGATTTAACTCGTCATAGGAACTGCATGTCACTTTGTGGTCTGTGTGAGCAGCATCAAGTTTCTCCCGGAGATCATCAATCATTCTGGTAGCAGCTTCAAATGAAGCAAGAACATGGCTACCAATATCCAGGTCGTTCTGGGTGCCAAACAAGTCGCCGCCTGAGGAGGACACTGTCACAATATGTGCGTCAAGCTTTTCAACTGAATTAGCAAGACCAGCAACAGTAGAATTCCATTCTTGTTCTAGTATTGATGCCCGATCAGAAACTTCCTTGTGCAGAATTTCCATCTGAATGTTCATAGAGGAAATCATCTCATTTGAGTTCTGGTGTAGTTCATTCAATTGTCCCTCCAAGTCCTTGATTCTTGATTTATGGGCACTCAGCTTGTTTCCAAGCTCAGTGTTTTCTGCTTTAACAATCACATCTTGCTGCCTTACAGCTTCATAAAGAAGTACAAGCTCACCCTTCTTTGCCTCAACATCATACAAATGTTGTCTAATTACTTCATAAAGAACCACAAGTTCGATCTTTGCTTCTTCGGCAAGCATCTTATCATTTCTCTCCCCCTTCAACAAGTCACTTGCATTATCAGCATCCACAACCAATTCCTTCAGCATAGCCATAAGATTTCCTGTTTCTTTCTTCAACGACATAAATGGATCAGCAGTGTGTGATTGATTTTCAGTTGACTGATCAGTATCCTCTCCTTCATCTTCATCAGTATGGATCTTTGACTCAAAGGCTTGAATCAATTTTGATACAGCAGGTGCAACCGTCTTACTACTGGACCTGCTCAAAGAAGCCCAATGAGAGTGCACCTCTTCAATAGCCTCATCAAGCTTCTGGACTACTTTTGCTGCTTGCTCCAAATGGACCTTAAGAGCTACAAACCCAAATGAGTCATCGTACACATCCAATTTAAGCTCTGCATGGCCATCAGAAGATGAACTCTCCAACACTGGAAACAAATTTAGATTTCCTCTCTTCCCAAGAACTTCGTTAGAACAATCATCGGTTACACTTTCCTGGTCAAGATATAATGCTCGCGATTCCACGGATTTAGATGATATTTTCATTTCAAATTCTCTTATGTTAGTTTTGTTGTATACATCCATACTTCTAATGAGAAAAGCATTTTCTTCAGTAAGTTGTTCAACATGCAAAGTTGCTTCTTTCAGGTTGTTTACAGCCTGATTGCATTCCAGCTGCTTATCTGCCGTCAAACTCTTGCATGCCGCTAACTCAGTTGATAGTTTCACGATATTAGTCAAAGAAGAATCATTTTCCTGTGCAAGCTTCTTTCTATCCTCTGCTATCAAAGCAAGACTCTCATTTAAGTTGGAAATTTCCATTTTTAGAGTTTCTACCATGCACGTGCATCCCGTTAACTCTGATGACAGTTTCTCAGTCTCATGGGTAAGATGCTCCTTTTCCACCTCAATTTTTCTTCTGCCCTCTGTAACCGAAGTAAGGATATCTTTCAAGTTTGCATTTTCGACCTGAAGAGATTCTGCAAAACCCTTGCACTCTGCCAACTCAGCCAACAATTTTTCATTTTCATGGATATAGGAGTTCTTTTCCTCCTCAAGCTTCATTCTCTCCTCTGTCATTAAAGCAAGACTCCCAGCTGAGTTGGTATTGTCTACCTGTAACAATTCCAACGAAGCCTTGCACTCCAATAAATCCTTTGCCAGCTTGTGGTTCTCCTTTTCAAATTTCTTTCTCTCCTCCAACACTGAGTTGAGATTCGCAGTCAAATTTTCATTCTCAAGCTGTAAGGTTGCCACCAAAGCCTTGCAGTCGGTTAATTCCGTAGATGCATTTTTCAACTCCTCTAGTGACATCTGCAATTCGATCTGCAACTTGTCAGATCTGGTTGATATTTCCTCAAACTCTGCCTTCATAACATGGAATTTCTTTTGGAAGTCCTCCCTCTCAGAGACAGCTACTTGAAGCTCAGTTACACATCGCCCAAGCTCATCAGTAAGGCTTTCATTCTTCCCTCGGGCTTCATCGAGAGAAGCACTCGCCATAGATATTTCATCAACATAACGACGACTTTGGCCATCAAACTCCTTCTGTATCTCCAATTGTTCAGTTAGCAGCAAGTGAAACATATCTTTGGCAAAATTAGTGAGATAAAATTGTTCTGTGAGTGTTTCTAGAGCATCAGTAAGTTTAGTAGCTGATTCTCTTCCAAGCAGCAGTACACTGAACTCTTCTTCACCAAGCCCCCGCACCACCCCTGCAAGTTGAGAGAAGCTCACCATGCTTCCATCTGCCCAAGAAATCATTTTACCAGCCAAGGAACTAGCAGAGCTATTTTTTATGTCATCGAACTTCTCTAGTGTATCTTCTTGAACCCGTCCTCCATGGTAATTTCCGGGGTCACATGATACTATTGATGGATTAGAATCTGACTGCCCATGAGTCTTTCGAACTTCTTCTGTCCCAGTGGTGGCACTCTCTGATATAGAAACATCATGTGGCTCGCTGGTCAGCTCTGCTTTGAAAAATGTACTATCAGATGCCCCCACATCTGCATCAGAGCTCACATCAGGCCCCAATATAGCAAGACTCGTGTCTCCATCAAGCGCCATCACACTGTTATCAATTTGTTTCAACCCTGAACACTCGGCCTCCTGCATTGCCCCTACCCAGCAATAAATGAGAATTTAATTATATATTTAAATACACAATAAACCAATACAACAATACATTTAATTTTCTTTTTGTACTGTCTTAGTATTTGGTTGGGGAGGGACAGAGGGAGAGGAGGGAGAAAGTGATATAGTATAACTGAAAAAAGAGAATGTCGGGACAACCTATATCTGGTACCTGATATGCCTCCTGTCCGCGATCCATTTCAACTACATCATCAACGTCATTAGTCAAATCAGGTGACGCAGAAAAATCAGCAGGTGCAGTCATACTAACATATTGAGACTTTCCTTCAGAATTGACCATTTCCCATGTTTCTGAAGATGAACTTCCGGCTTTATTTCGGACCTCATTGTCAACACTCAAGCTCAAAGCCGCTTCGTTAACTCCTTCAACCTCTGATGGAATTTCATCAGTGGTCCCCATTGCTGTTTGAATTTTTTCTGCTTCAGAAAAAACAGGCATTGATGATGACTCGTAAGTCATTGGAATAACATCACTGATGTCAGAGTTCTCCCTAGAGTGCGACGCTGACGAATTAACAAGCTCGTCAGTAGCATCATCAAGCACAGATCTTAAACCTTCAGGAACTGTTGGCTCCATCTCAGATGATTTAACAGCATCCGTGTTCTGCTCTGATTTACCAGTTTTACCCGAAGATTTACTGCCTTTACCATCCTTTTTCTTCCGATATTGTTGAAGCTGATAAAGGATACATAACATGTCAATGTAAACTCCAATATAACTTCCGTTACTATATTCATTAATTTCTGAGAAATGAACATAATAGTATATGATATGTGTGACATATGCATACAGAAATGATTTTGCTTTCTTCTTTTGGCAACTAGGCAAATGATTTTGCTTTAATTTATCAATGAGTTGTTTTAGGACTGCTTCCCAAATATCAGAAAAAAACCTAATTAATCGCTCCAGTCAACTGGACAAATCAACAAAAAATGAAGTAGAGAGTTGAGTTTTGATTTAATCAAAGCGATCAACAGATGAACATTCAATCTTCTGTTTTGTGACCGACAAAACTAAGCAAACATGCAATTCTAGCTTTTAGGTGAACCAACTACGGCTGTAAGCTTTATACATACAAATGATAGAAATAGCAGAGGATCCAAAATTTGCTTTCCAACTTCTCGTTTCTTATCCCTATTTTTGTCAATAACAGAAGTACCAAACAGGCCAAAACAGTTGACAAGCTTAAAACCGGGATTAGCAAATAGAAAAGGTTGTCAACGATTAACTTTCTTACTTCAATTAGCTAGTTGGAGTTTCGCAATCTCTGGCATTGACAGAAAGGAGTAGGATGTCCCCCATTGACGATATTGATAGGATTTTGAACTTCATTTTTTCTAGTGGAGGACTCATATAGTCATATCGCCCTTTTGATGTCATTTATCTCTAATAAAATTTCTTCTTTTTATCAAAACAATGAACTTCTCTTTCTCAGCCTACCCCAACTAGCTAGGGTCCTTTGGGATAAAAGGCGCAGTTGGATTAAGTTGTCAAAATAAAAATAAAAAATTGATCGGTTTTTCTTCTTTTTATCTAAACAATGAACTTCTCTTTCTCAGCCTACCCCAACTAGCTATGGTCCTTAGGGATAAATGGCGCAGTTGGATTAAGTTGTCAAAATAAAAAAAAATTGATAGGTTAAGTTGTCAAAATAGTAAACTTCCGTTTCTTTACCTCTCCAAAACCTCAGATATAAAAGTTTCAGTTTTTCACTAAATTTTATCTGTGAACAAACATCCTAAAGCCCTTCCAAATTAGGGAACTGTGAATGATATCAATTACCATTTCTAGTAGAAGGGAAGGTATATAAATACTGAAAACTGTTTCGAATTAGTGAATTTTAGCAGATATATGTAGGGAAACTTACAGAAAATGACCATTTACAGCATTGAGCTAAGTGCCTCAAGTGATTGATATTTATCCTTTCTATGACCATAACTAGCAAAATACCTAAATTCTAATTTCGACGATCCTAATCTTCACAATCATTTCTCATAAACTCATCAGCTAAATGAAAAATGTAACTGAGCCTATAAATAAAATCAAAAGGTATAAACAAGAATTACTCCTTCACTCATTAACTAAGTTGAGTAAGACTTATATTTCCAGTATCACAAAACGCAAAAACCTAAAACATAGTTTCCCTTGAAACAGAGATCTGAAAAAAAGTTTTAGAGGGTTCAAAAAAAAAAAAAAAAAAACTAACCTTTTTGCGCCCAGCAGCCAGCATATCGGTACGGCTTTTATTTTTGTCCATCCAACCAATTCAGTCCCAATAGTGGCTCCAATGGTCAACAATAACACCAGTCAATCACCATTATAGATCAACCCTATAAATCATGAGCACCAAAAACACAAGTAATTAATCACCGTCTTAAGAATATCAAGTTATCGCTACATGGGAAACTATTCAAATCAATACTGGTGATAAGAACAATTAAAATTCAGGCAACAAATAAAGGAAACATACCTTTGATTAAGGTGAGGAGAGAGAGAGAGAGAAATCGATCTCGCGTTTAGGGATCTAGGGTTGATATTGGTAGGTGATGTTGGTGAGAGGGGACCAATCCTAATCTGTCTCTTAGATCTAACGCCAACCTCGATTTCGTGAGAATTTTGGGTGTCAGATTCCGGTCGAAGTGTGAAACAAAGACGAGCGAATAAAATAATACCGTATTAATAAGGCCCAACAACTGTAAGTTTTCAGGTGAAGGAGGGTACGATCCTGTTTTTTTTTTTTTTTTTTACAAAAATATTAAAATAATTCATGTACTTTTTTTTAACTAGCCCATACACGCACACATTACATGTGTACAAAAATATATGAAGATAATAGAAAATAATACGTTTTAATTATAATAAATAATTATTTTCTGATTATAAAATAGAAATATGAAATATTTTAACTGCAGAAGTTAATGGTATTTGAGAAAAAATAGAAAAAAAATTAAAATTTTAACCATAATAAATTATGTGGTAAAAAATAGTAAAAAATTTAACCAAAATCTATTATATAAGCCTCCTCTCGTTTTATATTTGCGCAAGCACACGTAAGCGTGTGTAATAAAAAAAATAACTTTTTTTTAATTAACCATCAAATAAATAAATAGAAAAATTAAAAGTTAGTTGAGAAAAAATTATCATATTAAACGAGAAAAGAAAATTAGTCAAATGCCACCTTCAAAGATTTGAATCTAGCTCCCATCCAATCCAATTCAGTCCAAACTCTTTTAGACTGTGGTCTAGATCATGTCATGTTATTTTTTATCCATCCGACAATTCCAAATTCATCTAACTTCTCTTTCTCTCTTATACTTTGTACTTACTCCCCTCACCTCAGTTCCTATCTGATTAAGCACTCTATTTTTCTCTTCGGATCAACACTCAGACATTTTCAATTAGTTTTTTCTTTCAATTTTCTTTTCATTCAAAGTAAGCAACTAAACCCTTGTCATATTTGCAAAAATTAACAATAAATCCAAAGAAATCAAAACTTATGCAGATAGAGTTAAAACTAATATATGTTAATTGAGAATAAATTCACCTAAGTTTTGAAGGTGTATACTTGACCTTTGGTATCATATTTCTTCCGATTTGATTGTCCTCTATGTAAATTTTTTTTTTTTTATCTATATTAATCTAAACTAGATTATTAACTCATGCGAAGCACGAGTTTCTTACTTTGTTGTATAGAGCTAGATTATTTTGTTAAGGTGATACATTCTAAATTTTTTATATTAAAGTGAAATGCTAGATTATTTATATTAATTTAATACATTTACTGCTAACAATGAACCAAAAAAATCTTTTTTGACTTTTAAAGTGGTGTTAAATTTTTTTCCCATGAATATGTTGTGCTTCATGTATTCTAGGAGTTGTAGATAATGATTAATCATCAAAACACAATGTGATAGAAGCCCATAAAATATCTTTATTACAACACCAAGTGCATCAACATCTAATCTTAATGTGACAATTTGACATAACTTTTTAAAAGTTCTTGTGGGTTTTAGTGCTAAATTAAATCAAACTAATTAACTTGCCCGAAAAGCAACTATTTTCGAATAGCCAAATTAAACCAAACAAATTTAACTCACAAACCTTGCACTCCATAATTTGACTGGTCATATGTGCCTTTAATATTACCCATTTTATGAAGGAAATGTCAAAAAGTCAACAAGAACAATACATGTGGGACTATAAAGGATAGATAGCTCTTTAGTATGTTAATTTTTTAACACAAATATCATACATGTTACAATAAAAGAATGGTGGCTCATCAGAGATGATGATGGAGCAAAGTTGATTGGGTTTGTGGGATACCTTTCAATATGTACTAATATGGTCACGAAACTTCTAGCAACGAGACATCACAAGGCAAATATTATCTCAATGGAGATCTGATCAAGACATGAGAGAGTTGTTGTCAACTGACTGAGACTGTAACATCCTAATTTTTTGACCAAGGAAGGAGTCGTTCTGAGAATTTGACTGTCATCAAACTCACTCTAGAGGCTTTTATAATTCACTTCTACTTGATAGTGTATTCGTGGAATGGCCTAGGCACATGTAGTTTGTTGTTATGCATATATTTCATGTATAACATGTCATGATAATTTGAGATCGAGTATTAAACATAACTAAAGACCGGTGTGTCGGGACCCTACATGGTTAAACTCTGTAATTGTGATGTATACGTGCACGAGATAAATTGGTGTTAGACTTGACTTTGTGTCGAAACTAACTTTATAACATAAGTGTCGGCCATAAGTGTCATTAAATTGGTGTTCAATACTATGTTAATTTGTTAAATTGCATGATATTATATTAAGCTCATAAATTATGCATGCTATGATGGAATTCATATTAAGCTCGTGAATTCAAAAGTAAAGTTTTATAATTCAAAACCCTAGTATTTTTATATCCTTTTGACTGGAAGATCATTTTTATCGAAAATAGAGTAATTACTTGTTGAGTATCAACCGCTCATTCTTGCTATGTTTTATAAACCTTCCAGAAGTAATGGATCGAGGAGAGTCCTCCAAAGGCAAGAACAAATTGGAATATCATTAGGATGCATGTTGTTAGAGGATAAAAGCATCAAATTTGCCTAACTTGATTTATGTTCGATTATGTATTTGAATATTTGGCGACACTGTCGCATTAAACCATATTATGTAAGACCTTATTATTAAATAAAGGAAAACGCTTCCGCAATATATTCATTCGTATGTAAGATCATATTGTAAAGTTATAACAGAGAGAGTTGTCCAAGGTTGACTACTCAATGCAAATGTTGAGAATGAGATCAGACGTTCCATTTTCTATGAGGATTCGGTGTTCAAAAATTGGGAGCGTCACATATTTTTTCCTTATGGTCTAAATCCCTTAAGAATACTGATTGATTAAGGAGTAAGAGCCTGTTTGTTTGTGTCTTGATGGTCCAAGTAGTGCTGACCGAATAAGTAGAAACCATTAAGATTGTTTGGTTGGATCAAGTGGAGTGCTTAATGGGCCTTAACATTGCTGAGCGAAAAAGCATTATTAGCCTCACTTATTCGGTAAGCAGGATGGTTGAATCCATCATTTACAAATTTGGTTCATGACTAGCTTCTTGGCCGCATATATAATTTTTCATTACGATATCTCTTTTCATGATTGGACACAATAAAGTGTGAAATTAGACATCAAATGCTTACTAAATGCTTTAAAATGAATATGTGTTCTTAATTATTGAGTGTATAAATGAAGAATCTCTATTTTATAATTAAAACAACAATATGTAAGTACTATTTTTCCTATATAATTATTTTTTTTGAAATTTTAACATATTTATATATTTTTATTAAAAACTACTATATATAAATTTTTGTAATTAATTAGATAATAGTTTTGAATTACTAAGTTCAAATAAATTACTGTATTAACCACTCTATTCAAAAAGTATCAATATTTAACACATTTAATAAAAGAAGCATACAAAATAATGGGATAATTTTACAAGATAACTTATGTTCTGCACATGATGTACATGTTATTATGACATTGTTGATGAAAGCAATTTAATTTGTATTCATCACTATCAAATCAATTGTAGAAAATTAAAACTACACTTGTTCAAACATTTAGACATACCCATTATCAAATAGACGTATTTCTTAGTCAAATAGATATTCTTAATAACTTAATTATTTAGATATACATAATTTTTTATAACTTTTCATTCAGTTTTATAAAACATCCCCCAAGTCCCACACACCCCATAATAGTAATCTTGGCTTCCAATAGTTTTTTCAATTGTCATTATAATCTAAAAAATTTGGTCATCCTATAGAAAATTAAATCCAACTACGTGATACAAATCAACTTCTAAACATGTACAAAACTTAGACCAAACATATTAAAGAAAACAAATTGTGTTACAATAGATATTTATTACGTTATGTGCATCTTATTAAAATCGAGAACCATAAATATTGATAAGATGGAGAAAGCCCTTTCAGTTATGCCTATATTTGAAAGCCCGCAACCACTATGAATGGTTTACGAAGATAACACTTATACATATTGAACAATTAAAATCGAGAACCATAAATATCGATAAGATGGAGAAAGCCCTTTCAGTTATGCCTATATTTGAAAGCCCCGCAACCACTATGAATGGTTTACGAAGATAACACTTATACATATTGAACAATTAAAATCGAGAACCATAAATATCGATAAGATGGAGAAAGCCCTTTCAGTTATGCCTATATTTGAAAGCCCCGCAACCACTATGAATGGTTTACGAAGATAACACTTATACATATTGAACATCAAGTTGAAGAAGAAACACTCACCCATAGAATTATTAAACAGAATATATGAAAGAGATTTATAGTAACAAAACAGAACTAATAATTAACACATGTAAAAATATGATCATCTTATGCTATGGTTTAAAATCTCACATGCACATAATCAAATAACCTGTGAGCATATATAATCACCCATAATTTCCTGGCCACAAATGTTTCCCCACAGATCGAAGAGTATTGTTATAGTTCATGAATTAACAACATAACCAATCAAAAGTATAAGCAATCTCCCAAATGTCTTGCCCCATGAATTAATTTTTTGAGAAGTGAGAACACTACTACAAGAAGGGAAAACTAATTATATGGATAAGATATAAGTGCAAAAAAATATTTGGAGGATCTATATGCAAGGCAAAGTTAACATGAACCAGAACATGAATTGAGCTCCGGTTTATACGAGATCCCTGTAAAGTTTACAAAATTGCCTAGAGCCCGTAAATAGTTTGTCCTTTTAAAGAACTAATTGTAAATGTGTGATAATTGATAGCGTTAGACACTCCCAAAAATTTACTAAAGCCTCCAACGATGTTCTCAATCCACTTCCCTAATTCATCCATACCTTAATTCTATCCTAAAAATTATCCACCAAACAACCATTTTTATTACCACAAAGTATATATAATTTTATCATCTCTCCTACCCCCTCTAGTAGGCTGCCCACATTAATAAGCTCTAAGTCTTATTGTTGTAAGGAAAATGAACATTTATTATGTTACACGAGCTTAGATAGTACTTGATTTGTTTTTGTTGTACATTTATTTACTTCATCTATGTCGAAAAGAATGTCACAAAGTCTTTTTTTTGTCTTGTAAAGAATGCCAATATATATGTGTGTGTGTGAGAACCCGAATTTTTATGAATAATTAATACTATGAAATTGTCCTTTTATGATGTCGAGTAAAATTATTCTCTACGTCGCTACTTTTCAAGAAATTGAGTTAAAATAATAATATAATGACTAGGGGCATTTTGGTTATTTTGACAATTATTGTGCTCAAGGGTATTTTGGTTATTTTGACAAATGCTATGCTTGAGGGCATTTTAGTTATTTTGATAAAAGATATATCCGAGGGCATTTTGGTCATTTTGGTAAAAGTTATGTCCAGGGGCATTTTGGTCATTTTGACCTGGAAGTTGAAAAGTGTTCAAAATCACAAAACGATCACAGATCTAGAATCAGCACAGAAAAATAGTGAATCGAAACGCTGTCAAATTTTTAGTTTGACCTAATCCAAAAGTTAACTTTTTGACCGGAGTGTCTTATGAAAAAATGGACAGTGCCGTTGGAATCGCAGCGTGCCAAAACGTATGGATAGAGTATAATATTGTATTTTTCAATTTTTGACTTTTTAAATTATTATTTAATTATTAAATTAATCGATTCGCGAATCGAGGCAAAATAGCAGTTTAAATTTTAAATTTTAGCCAATTGACCAGCAGGAACCCACTGACGCACAGACCCCCATAACTTTTGTCTTTTTCCAATTTCTCCCTCTTTTTTTTCTTTTCCCCTTTCCTTTTCTGTTCTTCTCTCTTTTTCCCCCCAAGTTCCTGCAAATTCTAAAATTGCCAAATATGTGCTAGGTAGCTTTCTGGCATCGATTGGAGCCAAATTAACGTTGTACTTGGCCTTTAAAACCGAACCTTAAGTCACAATTGAGCCGAGCAAGTCTGCATTTTTTTTTCCTTTTCTGTTCTTGGTAAGAAAATCGGATTCTTGATTGTTTTGTTGTTCTTGTTCAGTTAATGGTACATATAGATTAAGGGGATCTAGTAGAACGTTTTTGCACTCCAAATCGATCAACTTGAGCACTAGTTGGGTACCGTATCGATTGATTTCAAAAACCCCGAGTTTCTGTTAAAGGATCGATCGATCTGTGCTTCAGTGTGCTCCTTGGATTGATTAGAGTGTTTAGATTGATTCCATAGGCCACTCTGAACATTTTCATACTTTGAAAATTGCATTTTTCATCCAAAGTTACAATTTTTGGGTTTGGCCGGAGTAAGGTCGCCGCCGACCATGGCTACTTTGTCGTGGTTGGGGAAGACGACATGAGGGGCCTGTATTCGGCTGATTTTCTAGACGGGGATGGTGGGGATGCTCATTTCATCAATTGATTAGCCATGAAAATGGGCTTCCCCCATCGATCCCATGCCTCTGTGTGTGTGTGTGTGCGTGTGCGTGTGCGTGTGTGCTGCCAGTGCGCTGCCGGCCAACCATGCTAGTCGGTCGGCTGGCTTCTGATGAGCAGAGAAGGTGAAGCAGTTGACTAAAGTCAACTGTTTCAATTCTTAACTTTTATTATTGTTATTGTTATTGTTATTGTTATTGTTATTGTTATTGTTATTGTTATTGCTATTGTTATTGTTATTGTTATTGTTATTGTT